>CASHTH010001851.1:0-22951 GCA_030341885.1 Geodia barretti
ATCACAATCTCATCAATTGCGACAGTGTTTGTGCTTATGCTCAGCATCGTAGTCTTGGGATGTATTATACGAAGGTTAGTTCCTATATACTCATATATAGATGATAAATGTAGATTTTATCAAAGGAAGAAAAAAATAATTCCCAAGATGGCTCATAATCCACTTGAAAACATTAACGAAACTGACAGCAATCAAGTTACTACCACTATACCATTGGAAACAGGTTGGCCTCATAACTGTTACCAAGTACATTATATAATTGAGATAATGAGTATATAGCTTTTTGGTGGCATTTCAAACAACAGGTTTTTTTTGCTAATACTCCATGTGGAAATATACGTTGTTATTGGCAAGCGAAGCAATTGTCATGCCAACAGACCGATTGTTTTCTATCCGGCGATGCCATACATACAGTAATGTTCTATGTGACATGACAGCCACCAAGCACGAAATATTGAACTGCTCGCACTCGCTCGCAAACAATGCATTGGTCTAGAGTAACTGTAGTGTCCCTGGCTCTGTTGCTTTCAGTGTCTGTTGGGGACGCATGCCAGTAGCTATAATCAACGGAAAGAGAAAATTATTGTTTTGGTTCACAGGGCCACTGCCAAAGACAGTGGTAGACTTCTGGAGGATGGTGTGGCAGGAGAGGTCTCAGACCATTGTGATGCTGGCCAATCTGGTGGAGGCCAATTCTGTCAAGTGTCACAAGTACTGGCCAGAGACTGGGACCCTGTCCTTTGGTCCCTTCAATGTCACCATCACAGGACAACAGATACTGGCTGACTACACCACTCGGGAGTTTAGTGTCCAGGTAATGCACACGCTGGTGTGTAGAAGCATCTTTATATTGAGTCTCTCCTCAGCTGGCAGAGAGTTCAGAACCAGCTCTGAGTGTGACTCAGTTCCACTTCACAGCCTGGCCTGACCATGGAGTGCCTGACTATGCCACTTCACTTCTGGCCTTCCACAAGAAAGTGAAGAAACATCACAAGAGAGGAATGGGACCAATGATTGTTCACTGCAGGTATACACTAAGCATAGAAACTGAATGCTCTTTATCAAACTTTACACAGTGCTGGTGTGGGTAGGACAGGGACTCTGATAACTATTGACTGTGTTCTTGAGCAGCTGCAAGAGGAGGAGAAGGTGGTGGATATAGCTGGTGTCATCATCCACCTCCGCACACAGAGAATGAAAATGGTCCAGAGCTTGGTAAGTACTTGCTACCTCGCAGAACAATGTGCATTCTCAATTCCTGTCTTGCAGGAACAGTACATGTTTATCCACGATGCTATACTTGAGGCTGTAACATGTGGTGACACTCAAATTGATGCCAGTCTATTCAGCAGAAGAATTACAGAAATGAGTCATCGTTACCCACAGACTCAACTTACTGAATATGAAAACCAGTTTCGGGTAGCTATAATAGTGTTTTCCTATAATAGTTGGTGCAATTGTGATTGTTGTATAATAGGTACTTGAAAAAGTGTCTCCTAAGCCTTGTGAGATACCTAGGAACAAGGCTCTACAACATCCGTTCAAGAATCGCAATGACTACTACCTCCCCAGTGAGTATAACATAAGGGCATTATGTTGTGCTGATCATGTTACATATCTTGTTATATACAGCTATCTTTTAACAGTGTGCAACAGTTGTTTTTGCGCCATTGCAGGTGACCACTGGGGAGTTGTTTTAAGAGGTGATAAGCAAGACTACATCCATGCAACGTTTGTTAATGTACAAAAGTAGCATAATGGTTTGGTTTCTGTAGTGGCATGGTTTACTTTTGCTTTTACAGGGTTACAAGCAAAAGAGAGCATTCATCATAGCTCAGAGTCCCATGGAGTCCACAGCCAGAGATTTCTGGAAGATGGTCTATGACAGGAAGTGTGGAGTCATTGTTATGCTCTGTGACTTGTTGGAAGATGGACAGGTATAATCTGTAAAGTTTATTCTGACGTAACATGTTCCATGCTATAATAAATGCAGGAGACATGTTATCAATACTGGCCTGTGCGCCGAGGAATGGCTCAGTTCCGAGAATATACTGTTGACCTCATGGAAGAAAAGCCTGTTAAAGGTTTCGTAATGCGCACACTTGTTGTCGTCAATGAGAAGGTAACTCTACCCAACATCGCTATTCTCTAATTACCTTTCCTTGTGTGCAACAGGCTGGCAGTGCCCACCAGGTGGTTCAGTTGCACATGACTAACTGGAGTCCTGATGGCAGCTGCTCTCACCTGGCCACTATCACCAGTGTGATAAATGAGATGTCTGCCATTCAGAGGAGAACTGGGAACAATCCTATCATAGTCCATTGCAGGTGTGTGGGATATTGTGTGCCCGTTGTGTACCCATTGTGTATAGACTTGTTCTCAGACTCTGGAATGATGTAAGGTCTGGTAACCTTTTGGAGAATGCCAAAAGCTTATGAAAGTGGTCTAGGGACATTTTGCCAAAAGTATTTCCCACTGGAATCTTGTGGCCAGACCACTATCTCCTTTCCCACTGGCTCATGCATTGAGCATCTGGCTCATGCATTGTCCAGACATCTGGCTCATGCATTGAGCATCTGGCTCTGCAGTGGAGATATTCTGGCTATGCTGTGCTTTGCTACCCCACTTTTGTCACGATGGGGCACAAACAATGCTAATGAGGTTTCTCTTTTCCCACAGTGACACAGTGGGTAGGTCAGGGATGTTCTGTGCCATAGTCACCACCATTGAGAGGTGTAAGACAGAGGGAGTGGTGGATGTGTTCCAGGTGGTCAAGGCTCTCAGGGTACACAAACCTGGAGCTGTCCTCACTGTGGTTAGTGGAACTTATATCGCTTAATAATAATTATGGTTAGGATTTCTAGGCTTGTACAATGTTTAGTCTGTTATACTAGACAGGTAAGATTGACCGCCAATGGTAGTTAGTTTTGAGTGATCGTCCAATAACCCTTTCTCTGTGCTATGGGCGTTCTTTAAAAAATAGTTAGCTACTTGATAATGCATGATTGAGGGTGAAAGGCTATTTTAGCCTGGTATCTTCCCTGACCAGAAGAATAAAATACATAACTGTGGTTTCTGACAGTAGTACACACTACACATTAGTGGAGCATACATGTCACACTAAACCAGCCATTAGCAAGCTAATGCAGTCACTTTGAAAGCAGCATAGTTTCTTTATTTTCACAGGCTCAATATGAATTGGTGTTTCAAGCTGTGCTGGTGTATCTAAGGTCATTTGAACATACAGCAACTTCAGGAATCTCTCTCTATTACTGTTTCCAACCTGATTATTTGGAACAATCACTCATTTTTGTATACCCTGTTGCTATGAAGCTGATAGTTCAACTACGGCGCAAGTAAACCACATTTCCTGTGGTTCTCACAATACGGATTCGCAGAAAGCGTACGCGGTGTCGGTGCGCGCGTCCGCATGATTGCATTCCTGTGCCCACGTGAACTGTCCTTACTTTCTTTTCTATATTATATATGGGACATACAGTACCTATCGGACGTAAACCCTGCAATCGACGGAGCCTCTATATGCGCGCGCGTTGCGCTTTTTAAATCCGGTTTTTTGTGCGTAGTAGAGCGGAGTTACGGCAAGTGCAGAGATGAACTCGAACGGACTTCATTAGTCATTATCATGTTCAATAAGAAGCCAAAGAGGCAAACACTAAACTAAAGGAAATGGGAATATGTCTGAATATTACCACGGTTACGATTGTGCGCATAACACTGTTTGGAACTAATACTCCAGGTTCCATCAGCAGTTGATGGTAGGCTGACCCAATGGCTAGAATGGAGGAGATGAAGTGGTTGGAAATAAGGTTCATGATATTATCAATTTCACAGCGATGGCAAGGTTTGGACCAATATGGCCTAGTTATGGATCCCCGAAAACGGTGATTGCAGAGAGACAGTCCCCTGATGACCAGTGTCAATGCCATGTCCCAGAGCATTTACACGGGAGGTGGAGGGAGCTATTCTGACAGCCATCCAGCAGTACTCTGTATGCTTTACTGAGCATCACGGAGGCAAATTTCTCTAGTCTGTCTTCACAATCAACCTTGCATACACGCCCACAGACCGAGTTTACCATCCTAAAAACCTCTTGTGTTAGCCATGTCATCGAGTTTATCTTCAAGAAAGAACATTTTATAAGGTGGCCAAGGAATGAGGTTATGTTAAATTCTCACACAGAACTTGGCTATTAGCCCTCATCTCTCAAACTTGAAACAATTCTTCGCTCTGGTTTCAGACCTAATTTTTCATTAAACTCTCCCACCTTGCTGCAGCATCAGACTCTAAATAGGGTAGATCACTCATGTAAGCCATCACGATAATATAACTCCTTTTCCTATAATTATAAATTATATACAATAATACTCTTTCTTTCTGGATTCCCCTTTCACCATGAACTCCCTTGACTCATTCACTCCTTTGACTTCCTTGACTCCATTGACTCCCTAGACTCCCTGCTCCCTTGACTCCCTGACTCCCTGACTCCCTTGCTCCCTTTATACTCCTAGACTCCCTTGACTCCCCTGACTCCCCTGACTCCCAGACTCCCTTGACTCCCTTGACTCCCTTGACTCCCTGGACTCCCCTTGACTCCCCCTGACTCCCTTGACTCCCTTGACTCCCTTTATATACTCCCTTGACTCCCTTGACTCCCTGACTCCCTAGACTCCCTTGACTCCCCTGACTCCCTTGACTCCCTAGACTCCCTTGACTCCCTAGACTCCTTGACTCCTTTTACTCCCTAGACTTCCCTGACTCCCCAGAAAAAACTGATGTTGCACAGTCAAAAGATTTTTAGCGAGTCTGAGGGATTCAGGAGCAATAGAGACAGGTGGTCAGAGGAGTCGAGAAAGGACACAAGAGTATCCCGCAGTTCGTGTCTGGGACACTAGTGAGCCGTAGATTGCGAGAAATTAGAGTGAGTCAAGAAGTCAGGGAGTTTTACGGAGTCTAGGAGTCAAGGATCAAGGCAGTCAGGGGAGTCGAGGTAGTCAGAGTCTAGGGAGTCTATAGGGAGTCAGGGCCCCTGACTCCCTATAGACTCCCTTGACTCCCTAGACTCCCTGCACTCCCTTGACTCCCATGACTCCCTAGACTCCCCTGACTCCCCTTGACTCCCCTGACTCCCTAGACTCCCTGCACTCCCTTGACTCCCTTGACTCCCATGACTCCCCTTGACTCCCTAGACTCCCTGCACTCCCTTGACTCCCTTGACTCCCATGACTCCTCTTGATTCCCTAGACTCCCTGCACTCCCTTGACTCCCTTGACTCCCATGACTCCCTTGACTCCCTAGACTCCCTGCACTCCCTTGACTCCCATGACTCCCTAGACTCCCCTGACTCCCCTTGACTCCCCTGACTCCCTAGACTCCCTGCACTCCCTTGACTCCCTTGACTCCCATGACTCCCCTTGACTCCCTTGACTCCCTGCACTCCCATGACTCCCTTGACTCCCTTGACTCCCTTGACTCCTTATATACTCCCTAGACTCCCTAGACTCTCTAGACTCCCCTGACTCCCTTGACTCCCCTGGAGAGAGTCTAGGGAGTACAGGGAGTCAGGGGAGTCTAGGGAGTCTAGGGAGTATATAAAGGGAGTCAAGGGAGTTAGGGGAGTCAGGGGGATCAGGGGAGTCTAGGGAGTCATGGGAGTCAAGGGAGTCAAGGGAGTCTGGGGAGTCCAGGGAGTCTATAGGGAGTCTAGGGAGTCAAGGGAGTCAAGGGAGTGAATGGAGTCAAGGGAGTGAATGGTGAAAGAGGAATCCAGAAAGAAAGAGTATTATTGTATATATAGGAAAAGGTGTTACATTTTCGTGATGGCTTACATGAGTGATCTACCCTAAATACCCAGTAATCTCCATGATGTATAGTTGTCAGACCAGACTACAAACTCTTGGACGTGGGTTAGTTTAGTTAAAGTGAGCCAGGAGTAAGTAGTCACTGTCTGCAAGTTCTACAACTCTGTAGCTGATGGCTGGAGGGAGGTGGGCTCTGGCCAGCTCTATTCTTTCACACTGCCCCAATTGTTTTGTTATATCTTTAGTAACATTTTACTAAATTTAGCCTTATATGATTGTGAAGAGTCTGTTTGTCACCACCACTGAGACTGCCAGTCTCCTCAGAGACAAACCCCTTCCTCTAGTTGGCCAGATGAAGTTGTGGGTCTGAGTGTCAGAAGTCGCAACGAGGGAAAACTTCATACATTCAAAATTCAAATTGGAAACCCCGAAGCCCAAATATCGGGGTGTGTGAGTGTCCACTATCAACAGAGCTCTGAGATTGCAGAGACTCTAAGTGTTCCCTTCTTGGCCTTGCATCATCAACAGCCACTACCTCTGCTGTCCTCTTTACCAACATCTGGCGAGGCATCACCGGGTCACTTCTCATTACAATAATGCAGAAGGAGAATTGCCCGAACAGAGATCTCGTGTGTGATGTAATCAGTCTATGACTGTCACATTAGGTTAGCATTATTACTTGAAAGACGGCGGTATTATATATACAAGACCCAATCCCCCCTCTTTTTAGAAAGGGAGACATGCTACGCTCTCTTTCTTTCTTGTTTGTATTAACAGGTGTCACAGAGTCTCTGTAGGTCAGCAGCAGAGCACTCTGGAGGGTCTCTTATAGATGTTGCTTCTTTGCTGTTTGTATATAATACAAGGTGTCACAGAGTATCTGGAGGTCAGCAGCAGAGCACTCTGGAGAGACCATTAGTCTCTTATAGATCAGCATGATTGATGGTAGACAAAACCCTCCCTCCTGTCGACGAACTGAGTTGCTGGTCGTGCCAGGCCATCATATCCTTTAATGGCCACATAATAACAAGTGGAAAAATCATTTCTTCAAAATGAAAGTAGGATATAGGGATGACTTGAAGCACCAAAAAGGAAGAAACAAGGGGTCATTACACACCAAATATGCGCAAAGCCACATGACACCATCCCTATATCTTTGTATCATATTAAACTTTGCTTATGAACAATAAAACAAAGATATAGGGATGGTGTCATGTGGCTTTGTGCATATTTGGTGTGTAATGACCCCTTGTTTCTTCATTTTTGGTGCTTCAAGTCTTCCCTATATCCTACTTTCATTTTGAAGAAATGATTTTTCCACTTGTTTCCACTATTTTTAACAGCTTATATGACAACACTGCATTTTCAATCATGGGTATGTTGTAGAGATAACTGATGAAAGCAGAAGCTAATGGACTGCTCTTACCTGAAGCAGTGTCTCCAAGGACGCGATTAGGTTGTGGCACATAATATGGTGGTGGTTTAATTGGGCAGGCTTCAGAAATCAGACTACAATGATAGCTATAACCTGGGGGACAAAGAAAGAAGGCGCCTGGCAAGGCACGGCGCAGATTGCCAAGTTGCTCCTCGTGCAAATCAACAGCAAAACGCAAGCTAGCCACTTACAAATGTGCACACTGACTTACAGAAGGCACTGGAGGATGAGAGTAGTTTTCTCTGAAGGCATCCAGTCCTGGCCTAGTCTCGTTAGTGGACCAGATTTACGAGACAAAATGCGCGCGCACCGCATTGGAAACGCCCTTCTCGGCGCATGCGGCTCACTGATGCTGAGTTAGCAACAAATGGCGTTGTTCAGTGACTACCGAGGAAGAGCTCAACGATCTACCGTAGTGACTTGCGGCAAGAAATAAACGATCGCTTGATATGCGTGCACACCTCCGGAAAATTCGGAGACGTTCTGTGTGAAAAAATCAACGCTTCAAGTGCTTCCGGTAAGGAGCTAGCGGGTCTGAAGAAGAAGAAGAAGAAGATGATGAAGAATATGATGACACGAAAATCGTGAAATCGCGTATGAGCGAATTCTCTCGTGGACGACTGAAGGTGCGTATGAGGTCTTGGGGGACATATGTAGGTAGATATGGGCCCGTAGACTATTGCTAGTATGTTTTGAAGGCCTAGGGAGTGATTCTCACCGAGTTTTTAGTCGTTTTGTACGCGGATCACGTGAGATTTCACCTATATAGAGAGTCTACCGACTCTCTGATATGTTTATGCTGTATGCTCACACACATCGCAAACCAGCTAAGCCAGCTGTCTATAGGAGCAGTGTACAAAAACGAACTCATCACAGCACTATCAGCCATCTTCAAGCTGACGCCGTCAGAGATCGTTGAGGGCTGCCGATTAAGTGGTGTATATATCTGTGGAATCTCAGCATATAAAATTTGGGGAGGCCTGTTCCGGAAAGTTGCTGTTCTGTCCTCTTTGAATTTACCTATAGACCTATATAACAACATTTGGGTCAGAATCTTCACTAAGAAATGTGATGCAGTTATAAGAAATAAGCTCGATTTGGGCGCAGTAATTCACTAATAATTATACTTAAACAAGAGAAATAATGCGTTAAACACAATGTGTATTGTTGTGTATTGTTGTCTATGCACTAAAAAGGGATCAGTTCATACTCAGCCTCCTGAGGCTGAGGAGCAGTTGGTGGTGGCTCAGTGGTGGTTGCTGGTCCTGGACCAAGTGTCACACCATAGGCTGGATTCTCCTCAGCAATTACTTCATTAGTACTACTACACAGACTGAGAGTGAGGTTTATACACAAACAATTTTCTACCTTTTTCTCCTAGTAGCGGTAATGAAACCAAATAAGAATCCAAATAAGAATCCTATAAGCACCCCAAACACAGACAAAGCAGTTCCAACGGCAAGGTAGATTCTTGATTCTAGGCAGCCATCCCTAGATGGTCCACGTGCCTCATCAATAACTATCAGGGAGTCAATCATAATGTCTATTATAACTGTGGGAAGGCTCATGTAAAAGGAACATGCTTAGTTTGAAACTATGAATCACTACGATCAGACCTTGTGCAGTCCTGGCTGAGCTACTGTAGAACACCCTACATTTTTGTGCCACTTTCTACGAACATGGCTACTACAAAACTCCACGTTAGGCAAACAAAAAATTTAGAGCTCCACCCAGTAAGTGTAGAAATAGGTTTTATAGCACGCTAGCACAGTTCCAAGTCTTGTATAACTGGAAGTCCCTCCACAGACACAAGGCAGGGTAATGCATTCATCGATGTACAATACTGACAAAGTGCGGACATAGCCTGAGTCTTGCAGGCCAGACTCTCCCCACGGCATAAAACTAAACCAGCAGCTACACAGGCAATGAATAGACCATACCATCTCTGATCTTCAATCCTATGGCACTACATGCCATATTATATGGGAAATATTCTTGCTAACAACTTAGTTGATGCTGGAAAAAACATTTTTCAAGCTATAAATGAACGTGGGATGAACAAACAAGTGTGATCCGTGAACTGCTATCAGATGTGCAGACTGTGACAGCAAGAGTGGTTAGCAATACACAGGTTTGACCAAGTGGACTTAACCAAAACAAGGTTAGAAAAGTTATCAACATTCTGATCAATACAGTTTTGACATGTTTATGGATGTGTTAAGGTGTTAATTCCTACCAGATTATAGGTTTGATGTGCTTACCAGTTGTCGAAGAGACGACTGTGATGGAAGGTGAAAGTGTGGCATGAATAAAAGTGGATATGAAACCCTGTGTGATGTCACTAGTACTCCCATGTAGTCCTTAGGAATAAAGAGGAGTATAATTATTATAACAGGGGCAATAAAAGAAAGCTTCTTTACTTGTAAGTGATGATGATGGTAACGGAGTCATGATCAAGCGAACAGAGGAAGTAGGAGTGACTAAGACAAGAATCTTCATAGAAATGTCTGCAAATTAATTAATTAAAAATCATTCAAAGAGGGATGAAAACAAGGGGAGCGAGATTTACAAGACAGACTGTGACAGCGAGAATGGTTATTAATAGACATGCATGGAGTGTGAGCATAAGAAGAGGGCTTACCATAACAGCAATATGTTTAGTAACAAAAATTCCTCTAGTAAGTACAGTTTTGTATGGATGTGATAAGGTGTTATAGCTGCATTGGAGGGGTTTTGATGTCTCAGCGTAGAGCTAAAGAGGATAGATAGACGACTGTACCTTTTACTGCGTACACGAATGTGTGGCAATGTCAGGTAATTCGCACGCACTCGGAGGAGGTTCGACAGGGTCAAAAGGTTGATTAATCAGGATCATGTGGGCCATAAAACCTGTATGTCACCAGGGTACCCCTCGACTTTAGTCTTACTAGGAATAAGATATCATGCACATATCCTACCAGATGAAGCTGACTCAGTTAGTGAGGAGCAGTTCCAGTAGCAGTTATATACAATGAAATGGTCAACGTAGTCGTGTCAATGTCGATAATGTAGCAAAAACATTTGGTCCAAAAGCCTATTAATACTGCTAACTAGCAAAGTGATATTAAGTTCCGTAATTAGGAATGTGATACTTATGTGCCTGGAGAACTAATGAACACATTTTGGCAAGTGAGTACAGTAGGTATATAATGAAGCCCATTAACTAGGTAAGTCAGAGCTAACCGTGGATTTCGTCGTAGTAGCAATATTAGCATTAAATCAGTAAGTAGAAGTATATACTAGGACAAAGGTATCATGTCCAGTGAATATACTCTACCAGGTGGAGGTGATTCAGTGTGTGAGAGAGCAAGTTTGTTAGCATCAAGTCCTGAGGAAGACACCATGGCAGTCACCATAGCTGTGGAACCTGGTATGAGTAGGAGAACATAGAAACAGAGGAAGACATCAAGGAGGTCATTATAGCTGAATTATCAGGTGATGTCACTAGAAAGACCTGAAATAGAGTAACATTACAGTCTTACTTGTGGATGGCAGTGGCATTGGTGAAGTTATGATCAACCCAACAGAAGAAGCAGTCACTGAGACATGGGTCATAGCAACACTTGTAGTGCCAACTGTAGAAGAAGATATTCGCATAATAGGCACAGTAGCAGTTGCAAAACATTATTCTACTCTGACAGCTAACACTTTCTAGATTTCGGAGACACACATAATTATTTTGCCACCATGACATAACCACAGCCTTAGCAGCACACACAAAAAAAGAAGGTGAAATAGTGACTCTTACTGGTATAGCTTGCAGTTGTAGTAGAGTGAATAGAAAAAAGCACTGCAGTTGACCCTGAAGGATAGTTGGTTTTCAGAATACATGACTATACACACACATTTTAACCCTTACCTTTGACAGCAGTACAGTTTGACTCTGAGGGAGCTGGGTCACATTCTACGACATTTATTCCATCTGTGTTTGTGAAATGGTAACAATAATATCTAGAGCCCAACAAAAACTTTACCAAACAGCGATATTGTGCAGTTATTAGACTCTCCAGACAGATGTTCTGATGTAGCCTCCACTGAGAATTGATAGGATGTGTTCCTGTCGAGATTTGTTATGTTTGAACTAGTGGAAGATGCAGCTACAGTCTGATTCATAATGTTACTGTCTCCATGACTGTAGTGTACTACATATCCAGTCACTGTGGCTCCTCCTGATGGCTGACTCCACTCCACTATCACTGACGTAGCTGATGTCTGTGTCAGTGTTAGATTGATGGTCAGATGGCCACTGTGGGGAGGAAAGTAATTATGTAGAGTCTTGTATAAACTATTTTTACTATATGTGAGCAAGTGCAATTATACATTGTCTGTAAGAAGATAGTATCGGCTACACATGCACATTTCCGCCACAAATGGGGCTTGGCGTTGATAGCACAAATTTGTCAGAAAGTAAAATTAAGTGTCTAAGCAGATATACCTCTCAACTCCACAACATTTAGTTTGATCAGCAGCAGCTCCATTAGATGCATTACACTGATATATATCTCTATCCATACATCCTTCAGATATAGTACTGGTAGTGCAGTGTAGTATCATTTCCTATTTCTCTGGAACCCCAACTGGGTTCTACATCATGTGGCCTTGTTCTTCACCCAGATAGTGTGGTCCAGAAAACAGTCATATTCAGTGTCCTCCCACCAGCAGAGGTACATCTCACTCTGAAGTCCCTTTCCCTTCTGACATCACCTCAATGCACCTGATACTGAATAAACTGAAAAAGGCAATTGAAATGAATTGCTGCTGGTATATATATACAATGAAAATTAATGTCATGTCACTTTTCCCCTTAAAGCTACATCCCACACAATCATCACTAGGTGTCTAGACTCTTTGAAAAAGCAGACACTAGACTTCAAGCATCTGTATATAAACACTGTCCAAATAGACTCACTTGGGTACAAGATGTGAATAGAGTCACTAAATCCATAATATTCACATTTAAAGTATCCCTCAATTGCAGGTTGGCTATTGTGATCCCTCTGCAATACTGCTGTTGGATGTCCATTAATGGACTTTTTTATACTTGTCCATCCTTCATAAGACGCATTTTGTTGCATTTTTCTCCTATTTAGAATCCAATAAATATCACGCTTTGTGTTTCCAACTATTCTCTCTGGAGATTTACATCTGAGACCGTTAGCTTCACTGCCAGGATTGGAATAGATAACGTCAGTAACACTGATAGGTCCACAAGTATCATTGGGGTTGTGACTGGCATTCCATACAAGGTAAAATGTAACACCTGCAATTATGAAACAGTTCTAAGGTATAGTTCTTGGTAGAATACTCATTTAACACGTTTGAAATCAGTGTACTCAAGTAAAGTCCTGTAAGAGAATATAACTGTGTGGAGACAGAAGTCCCGACACTCTGTGAAAGAAACAATATCGCATGGACCCAGTTGGGACATGTGGCATAGTTTGAGTGCCAAAGATGGCTTATTGGCTTTTAGCTTAGCACATGAGTGCCTAACCGGAGGAGGTCTTAAATCCCAACAGCATGGGTCCCTCCCAAAAACAGGTACATCCCTCTGTAAAAATCCCATGTAAGCTTATTCGTTATTGATGGCTAGCTAGCTAGACAAAAACGCAACGGTTAGCTAAATTGGCTGCGCATCACATCACCTCACCTTTTCCCTCATCGTGGCAGCTCGAAACGTTTGATATCCACAAGCACAGGCAAAGAAAGATATATAGCTCTATACGAATGTGCATATTTTTTCCACATCCAGCTCATATGCCCACTTGTAGGTTTTTGTCTGTGCAGGCTTTTATACGGCAACGCATATCCGAAAATAATGGTGCGTCGTCCGGCTGTGAATCGCTACGCACGCTGTTACGTAACCTCGTTTCCAATTAGCCTCGCACGCGGATTGAGAGGGCGTGGCTCCGCGAGGCCGCCCCGCAAACAAAACAAGGTTACGTAACCTCGTGCCGGGTCGCGTTACGCGTGCGTAGCGATTCGCACTTACACCGCGGGACGACGCACAATTATTGGCGGCTATGCGTTGCCGTATAAAGTCTGCACGGTCAAAAACCTACAAGTGGGCATATTAGTTGATGTGGAAAAAAGATGTACATTCGTATTTATATCTTTCTTTGCCTGTGCTTGTGGATATCAAACGTTTCGAGCTGCCGCGATGAGGGAAAAGGTGAGGTGGTGTGATGCGCAGCCAATATTTAGCTAACAGTTGCGTTTTTGTCTAGCTAGCTAGCCATTAATAACGAATAAGCTTACATGGGATTTTTACAGAGGGATGTATATACCTGTTTTTGGGAAGAAAATCAGGGACCCATGCTGTTGGGATTTAAGACCTCCAGTTAGGCACTCATGTGCTAAGCTAAAAGCCAATAAGCCACCTTTTTGGCACTCAAACTATCCCAACTGGGTCCATGCGATATTGTTTCTTCACAGAGTGTCGGACTTCTGTCTACAGGACTTTACTTGACTTCAAACGTGTTAAATAGCTGAAATGAGTATTCTACCAAGTACTATACCTTAGAACTGTTTCATAATTGCAGGTGTGACATTTTACCTTGTATGGAATGCCAGTCAAAACCCCAATGATACTTGTGGACCTATCAGTGTTACTGACGTTATCTATTCCAATCCTGGCAGTGAAACTATCGGTCTCAGATGTAAAGCTCCAGAGAGAATAGTTGGAAACACAAAGCGTGATATTTATTGGATTCTAATGAGGAGAAAAATGCAACAAAATGCGTCTTATGAAGGATGGACAAGTATAAAAAAGACCATTAATGGACATCCAACAGCAGTATTGCAGAGGGATCACAATAGCCAACCTGCAATTGAGGGATACTTTAAATGTGAATATTATGGATTTAGTGACTCTATTCACATCTTGTACCCAAGTGAGTCTATTTGGACAGTGTTTACAGATGCATGAAGTCTAGTGTCTGCTTTTTCAAAGAGTCTAGACACCTAGTGATGATTGTGTGGGATGTAACTTTAAGGGGAAAAGTGACATGACATTAATTTTCATTGTATATATATACCAGCAGCAATTCATTTCAATTGCCTTTTTCAGTTTATTCAGTATCAGGTGCCATTGAGGTGATGTCAGGAAGGGAAGGGACTTTCAGAGTGAGATGTACCTCTGCTGGTGGGAGGACACTGAATATGACTGTTTCTGGACCACAATATTCTGGTGAAGAACAAGGCCACATGAATGTAGAACCAGTTGGGGTTCCAGAGAAAATAGGAAATGATACCTACACTGCCACTACCAATACTATATCTGAAGGATGTGATAGAGATATATATCAGTGTAATGCATCTAATGGAGCTGCTGCTGATCAACTAAATGTTGTGGAGTTGAGAGGTATATCTGCTTAGACACTTAATTTTACTTTCTACAAAATTTTTGTGCTATCAACGCCAAGCCCATTTGTGGAAATGCATGTGTAGCCGATACTTCTTCTTTACAGACAATGTATAATTGCACTTGCTCACATAATAGTAAAAATAGTTATACAGACTCTACATAATTACTTTCCTCCCCACAGTGGCCTCTGACCCATTCAATCTAACACTGACACAGACATCAGCTACGTCAGTGATAGTGGAGTGGAGTCAGCCATCAGGAGGAGCCACAGTGACTGGATATGTAGTACACTACAGTCATGGAGTCAATTACATAAATCAGACTGTAGCTGTGTCCTCCACTAGTTCAAACATAACAAATCTTGACAGGAACACATCCTATCAATTCTCAGTGGAGGCTACTTCAGAACACCTTTCTGGAGAGTCTAATAACTGCACAATAACATTGTTTGGTAAAGTTTTTGTTGGGCTCTAGATATTATTGTTACCATTTCACAAACACAGATCCTTTTGATGGAATAAATGTTGTAGAATGTGACCCAGCCCCCTCTGAGTCAAACTGTACTGCTGTCAAAGGTAAGGGTTAAAATGTGTGTGTATAGCCATGTATTCTGAAAACCAACTATCCTTCAGAGTCAACTGCAGCGATTTTTTCTATTCACTCTACTACAGCTGCAAGCTATACCAGTAAGAGAGTCACTCTTTCACCTTCTTTTTTGTGTGTGCTGCTAAGGCTGTGGTTATGTCATGGTGGCAAAATAATTATTATGTGGGTCTCCGAAATCTAGAAAGTGTTAGCTGTCAGAGTAGAATAATGTTTTGCAACTGCTACTGTGTCTATTATGCGAATATGTTCTTCTACAGTTGGCACTACAAGTGTTGCTATGACCCATGTCTCAGTGACTGCTTCTTCTGTTGGCTTGATCATAACTTCACCAATATCTCTCCCATCCACAAGTAAGAATGTATTGTTACTCTATTTCAGGTCTTTCTAGTGACATCACCTGATAATTCAGCTATAATGACCTCCTTGGTGTCTTCCTCTGTCTCTACGTTCTCCTACTCATACCAGGTTCTACAGCTATGGTGACTGCCACGGTGTCTCCCTCAGGACTTGATACTACTAAACTCTCCCCCTCACCAACTGAGTCACCTTCACCTGGTAGGATATATTCAATGGACATGATACCTTAGTCCTAGTACTGCTACTTAATGTTCTCATGCTAGGTTTCACATCTAGGATGGCCACTGCTGTGTCTTCTTCAGTTTATACAACAGGACTTGATGCTACCACAGTTCCCCCCTTGCAAACAGAATCACCTTCATCTGGTAATATATCCAAGTGTTTATTTCTTGTAAAATGTTGTAATAACCAACATCCCCCCTGATTACTATTGCATGGTTGCCCTCCTTGAAATTATCTGTCTATACTGATATTTAATGCTAGGTTCCACAGCTAAGGTGACCACCATGGTGTCTTCCTCAGGAATTGATACTACTATACTCTCCCCCTCACCAACTGAATCGCCTTCACATGGTAGGTTACATTCACTGGACATAGTACTGCTACCTTTTAATCTCATACTATGTTTCACGACTACGATAGTCAACACTATGTCTTCGTCAGTGTATACAACAGGACTTGTTGCTACCAGAACTGCCCCCTCACCAACTGGATCACCTTCACCTGGTAGGATATATGCATATGGGCATGATACCTTATTCCTAGTACTACTATTTCATGGCAGGTTTCACGAGTACAGTGACCACCTCAGTGTATAAAACAGTACCTGATACTACCACAGTTTCCCCCTTGCCAACTGAATCACCTTCATCTGGTAATAAACCCAAGTGTTTATTCTTTCTTTTGATGTTGTAAAATTTTGTAAGAACCAAAATGTCATGATTGGTTGCCCTTCTTGAAATTATCCTGTATACCTGTATATCTTTGAGTAATGTGTTTGCCAGTGTTTGTGTGTTCCAATGGATTACAGGTACTTCAAGTCATGATTCAGGGACTCTTGTGTCAGTCACTCCTACTCCAACTGTTATCTCTACCATCACGACTCCACCTGTACCACTGCCTCCCACAAGTATATACTAGCTCTCTGTGGCAGTGTGAAGTGATGGTTACCTGTGTGTTTCCGAGTGTCTGTCTGAGTATGTAATGTTTATCTGAGTGTGTCCATTCAACAAAAGCAGGCAACTGACTGGTCAGAGTGACCTTTACAGCTCTTTGTGTTTTTCCGTGTGTGTGTGTGTGTGTGTGTGTGTGTGTGTAATGTGTTTGTCTGTCAGTCTGTCTCTCTGTAAGCTGATTTGCCACAACAGGCAACGCGGCAGTGAAACTGTATAATCAGCTTGGTTCTACGAGCTAATGCGAAGTTCGTAAATAAATTACGGGTAGGTAGCTTATGTAAGTACTGAGCATATATACAAACCAAGGTTATTTGTACTATATTTTTAGAGCACAGTAACTGAAAATTCCAGGGAAGTTTCGGGATATGAAGTGTGTCTTTGCCGACTAGATGTGAAAACTGTGTGTACTGTACAACAAAGCTCCCATAAATTAGCAGAACTAGCCTAAAAATGAGTTGTACAATGCCATGTTTCTTGTGTGTATAGTGAACAAAGGAATCCAAAGGTCAGTGTGTGTCTGCTAATATACCAGCTATATACCTGTAAACACATTGTTAATTTCGTTCTGATGTCTACTTAACCACTAATCCAGAACACACAGAGAAAGTCTCACAAACATGCAAACAAATATTATTACTCTTACATGTGTGCCATTTCACAGGTACAGTGACTACCATGGTGTCTTCTGCTGCTGTCTCTATAACACCATCTAGTACTCAACCTGCGCCTTCATTACTTTCATCTGGTAGGAGGAAACAATTTTTATTCTCATTATGTTGCATTTACACATGTTGACATTTCACGTTTGGCATTTTCCTGTTATGACCTCTGTCTCAGTAGCTCCTACTACCACTATTAACCCAACCATCACAAATCCACTAGTATCATCACCAACAATAAGTATGCCCATTAATTTTAATTGAGGTCCACTTATCAATCAAAAAATGAGCCTCTTCTCCTAGGAACCTGAATGTTGGCCTGGGCCTGTTCTAGTCCAGTAGTCAGCTTCTGTCCACCTGAATGTGTCTATTTGCGTAGGCATTAGCTACCTAGGTTCATGGACTACGTACCTACTTCACTCTTTTGCCAAAAATGTGTTCATAGTTCTCCAGGTACATAGGTATCACGTTCCCAATTACGGAGCTTATTATCACATTGCTAATTTGCAATATCTTTGGGACTAAATTTTTTGGCTACATTATCGACATTGATACATGTCAATGTTGCCAGCAGACAAGTCTCTTCAGTGCATGAGTAGTAAATTCCTCAGCAACCAAACAGTGCTAAGAAATTACATGAACTATTCATCTCTATAACAGGTACACCCAGTCACTTGCAAGGTCTATCCACCTCATATACTAGATTGGCGCCTACTGCTGATCTACCATCCACACCTCTACTCAATGGTATACTGAATTATGTGTATAATTATGTTACGCATCTCGCATTCAGATGACTAGGTAGGCTCTCTTTGCCAGCTAAATAGCTGCATATGGCATAACATAAGTAATGTAATTGGTGAACAATGAACAAACTTGGGGAGATGGGTCTATGTAATATTTAAACTGTGCACTTTCACTTCAACCAGAGTCGTTGTCCATTTCAGACAACAACAGGTTAGCTTCCAATGACATAACTAGGCACATTCTTCTCAACATTCCCTTTTATTTAAATTACACCCATCGTTGAGGGTTCACTCATCTGTGTCATCTACATCTGCTAGTATGACTCCCTACATTGCCAAATACTGGTAAATCAATTGTGCAAAGATCACTGTTTTTCCTCAGGCTGTAAATGCTTATTCATGAGTGTCAGTACACACATAATCAGCTGCTCTATAAACAAGTATATAAACAAGATACCCAACTTTATCAGTTTTAGCTGTGATAGCTATATCCTTTCAACGGTCCATGAACCTCACATGTTGTAAAAACCAAATGTTACTTGCCTAAGTTCTACTATCCTTGATTACTAGAACCCACATCAGCAAATTTTTTCTCTCCCGTGGGGTCTACATCTACTGGTATCACTGCTACATCGACAAATCTGCCACCTACTAGTGGTAATATTACGTCAGACAATTTTAATGAAGTGCAAACCCTCGGCGTACTAGACGTGGGCGAATATCCCATTGCACCCACACATATGCACAGGTCAGTACCACCAATTTATGCGCCCAGCTGGGCTACACTGTCAATTTACTCATATCATGGTCTCTAGCTAACTCTGACACAGGTTAGATAGCGTTTAGACATTGCGAGACAACCTCTGATGATGGGTGGGATTTGAACCCACGACACCCTGCTTGTGCACGTGTGTATTTAGAAACACGTTAGACATTATGGTAAGGGTGGCAACGCGTATGTATATCTGTCAGTGTAACACCTGATGGAATTGTCTTCTTAGTTACAAATACATCAGCCAATGTGCAGACTAGTCCATCATCTACTGATGGAAATGTCATATGCGCCGAGGGTTAAATATTATGTCCACATCTATTTCTCAACAACTACGGGATGATATGCCATCTCCTACCCTGTCACAGTCTGATGGTAATGATGCCATGTAGCATACTACAGTATCAATAATAATATAGTTCCCTAATCCGCAATTTTACACAAAGCAGAGGTTATCAAATGCATATTTTGTAACAAATTTCCCAGAACCTGCAACTTCACCTGTCAGTGTTACACCTACTGGCCACCCAACTGAACCTGATCCTGATGTAGACATTACTGATGCTCAACGTCCACAAAACGGTAAGGTTCCTCAGTTGTTGGTTCGAGCTTTTAGAGGTTGAAATAATAATTCTCTCAAATTGCAGATTCCAGATTTGACTATACCTGGATACTGATTCTTCTCTTGGCAATCATAATAGCATTAATTCTGTTTTGCATCATAGTCTTCTGCGTTTGCATCTGTCGGTAAGTCACACCCTAACTGTACACATATAGGTAATGTAAGAATGAAAGGTTATGAGAGAGGTGTAGAATATCTTTCTTTACCAGGTTACCTCAGATTCACCCTAGCTGTACACACATTGGTAATGTAAGGGCGTTGACAGGGCACTGAATGGCCTTCTTTACCAGGTTACCTCAGATTAATTAGGGTCACACCCTAACTGCATCCATAGGTAAAGTGAGCACACAAGTGAGGCACGGAATAGCTTTCTTGACCGGGCAACCTTTCACACCCTAACTGTTTTATATTGTGTATCTGGAAATCCTCTTTCACCAGGAGGCGATGTTGTACTAAGTCAAAGAAGATGTCCCTCAAGAGGCTGAGTCTCTCTTTGGGTTTTGAAAGCTTCCACGGGTTCACTCCCTCTTCTCTCCACACTAACCCCTTCTACATCTCCCATGACAGCGAGGCTATTGAGCACGCTCTCTCCACAGAGACAACAATGATTGGTATGTCAATTAAAAATTTTTTATTGACAATTGATTCTGAACGTGTTTTTGGTTTTCCATCACAGAGCCAGCGATGGCACCTATTGAAGAGAAGACTGATGATCTGGAAAAATATTTGCTCGACATTGAGGTAAGGGGAGAAGTAGTATACAAGCAGAGGATACTTAGCTTTATTTGTCTCTCAGGGAAGTGACGACTCTCCTACACTGAAGGAAAATGCCTTCTTTGATCCAATCTTGTCTGAAGTGTTTGGAGATTACGTCACACGATGTCACTCCAGTGACAACAGAGACTTCAAACATCAGTTTACAGTGAGATTGGACTGAGCATTTGCATGCACGAGGCAACACTAAACTACACCTGGACTCTGTTTCAGGTGATGCAAGACTGTGGTGCAGGCTTTTCCACGATTGCTGGATCTAACACGAGTCTGCAAAAGCTCAACAGATATAAAAATATCATGCCATGTAAGGCATTACTGTTGCCATCTGTGCTCTATTCATTATGGAACATGTCAATCCAGATGATGATAACAGGGTCTTACTCATGGCAGTTGAAGGACACACTGAGTACAAAGGAGACTACATTAATGCCAGTTACATTGATGTAAGCTGGATTCCTATCTTACTAAGTCCAGTCCATAATGTGCAGTGAACTTACTGCATGAGTGTAACACCTATGTAAACTCTCTTGCTCACTCTATGTATAGGGATACAACTTTGAGCACAAGTTCATAGCGACACAAGGTAAGCCAAAGTAGTAGCCAGACTGTCTTTGATGCAAGGTGTTTACTACAGGACCACTGCCTAACACAACTGTTGACTTCTGGAGGATGGTGTGGCAGGAGAGGTCTCAGAGCATTGTGATGGTCACCAATCTGGTGGAGGGAAATAGGATCAAGTGTCACAAGTACTGGCCAGAGACTGGGACCCTGTCCTTCGGTCCCTTCAATGTCACCATCACAGGACAACAGATACTGGCTGACTACACCACTCGGGAGTTTAGTGTCCAGGTAAATGCAATCATGTTATGTCTGTGCATGTGATTATCATGAAGCAATTGTCACTCTCACAGCTGGCAGATAGCTCAGAACCAGCTCTGAGTGTGACTCAGTTCCACTTCACAGCCTGGCCTGACCATGGAGTGCCTGACTATGCCACTTCACTTCTGGCCTTCCACAAAAAAATGAAGAAACATCACAAGGGAGGAATGGGTCCAATTATTGTCCACTGCAGGTACAACAATTTGCATGGTATAAGCTTAAACGATTACGTTGCCTATTCAAACAGTGCTGGTGTTGGGAGGACAGGGACTCTGATAACTATTGACTGTGTTCTTGAGCAGCTGCAAGAGGAGGAGAAGGTGGTGGATATAGCTGGTGTCATCATCCACCTCCGCACACAGAGAATGAAAATGGTCCAGAGCTTGGTGAGTGGTGCAACTAGTGGGGATGGGATACACCTGGCAGTGCATACACTGCTTATGTAATTTTGTATCACTATCTGGCTTAGAGGTTATGTCACTACTGCCTACTATAGGAATTTGTGAGGTCCTCTTCAATTCTTTTCCAGTCCATTGCATCGTTGTAGTAGTGTGCATAGCTATTCCAGTGACCGTATTTGGTGTTGCTGTTGAACACAGGAACAATATATCTTCATCCATGATGCTATCCTTGAGGTCCTGACATGCGGTGATACCCAAATCGATGCCTGTAACCTCCGCAGAGTTACTCAGAAAATGACTGAATGTGACACACAAACCAATCTCAACGATTTTGAAAAGCAGTTCGAGGTAAAATCAATGCACATTAGCTATCAATAAATACTAAACTGAGCATTTTTCAAATGCGTAGGTACTTGAGAAGGTTTCTGTAAAGCCAGGAGAGATTACAAGGAGCGAGGCTCTTCGTAATCTCACCAAGAATCGAGTGATGACTACCTCCCTGGTAGGTTCTATGAGTCATGTACTCACTGTGGTCATGTGTATGAAAATACAATGTGTGTGTGTGTTGAATGTTGCTTGTGGGTGAGGGTTGTGGTGTGTTGATTATTTCTCTCTCATTCTTTGTAAAAACTCATACTGTAGGTGATGCCTGGCGTGTGACACTGAGAGGAGATCTCCAGACTTATATCCACGCCGTTTTTGTTAATGTATGCACTCCTTTGGGTGACACTTTTACTTAATTTCACCAACTGCATTTTTGTTTCGCAGGGTTACAAGCAACAGAGAGCATTCATCATAGCTCAGAGTCCCATGGAGTCCACAGCCAGAGATTTCTGGAAGATGGTCCATGACAGGAAGTGTGGAGTCATTGTTATGCTCTGTGACTTGGTGGAAGACGAACAGGTAGCCAAACACCTCCTCTGGCACAGTGATTCTCGTAGCTACAAGTGCTCTTGAAAACTGCAGGAGACGTGTTATCAGTATTGGCCTCAGACTGGACTGATTCAGTTTGTGGCTACACAGTTGATCTGATGGAGGAAAAGGTCATGAGGGATTCATCATACGCAAAATAGCGTCTACAGTGAGAAGGTTTTAAGGAAGGTTTTCATAGGGTGGTAGAAAATATATTTTGGGGTCTTTTTTATACAGGCAGCAGTGCCCACCAGGTGGTTCAGTTGCACATGACTAACTGGAGACCTGATGGCAGCTGCTCTCACTGGCCACTATCACCAGTGTGATAAATGAGATGTCTGACCATTCAAAGAAGAGCCGGCAACAATCCTGTTCTGGTCCACTGCAGGTCA
>CASHTH010001852.1:0-21453 GCA_030341885.1 Geodia barretti
ACGAACATACAAGTTTATGCAAGATGTTCCATGATCTTGCAAGATTGTACAAGGAGGACTGTAAAGACGATTCTTGCAAGTTATACTTCCAAGAACTTGAAAGAAATTTCAGCAAAAGACATCATCTTGCAAGTAAAACAAAATTGTCCATTTCCTTGCAAGACTGCCGGCAAGATTTTGTTTGCAACTGCAAGACTTATCTTGCAACTTATCTTGCAAACATAAAAAAAAAACACTAACAACTGGAATAATAAAAAAATCATTTTAAAACTTCTGAATGACACACCATTTGGGTGATGACACACATATTAACAGTAGATATATCGAAACATTTTGCCATAATGTGTTCAACAGGTATAGCAAGCTTAGATAGCTCACCCACTACAGAAACAAAATCACAACAGACTAATTCAGAGAGACATCGGATATCAGAAGGAAAGCACAGGGCTTCAAGCTCCATACACCTATGAACTTTCAACTCTTGAACGATAGCTGCGTTCACGCTATCTGGTGTGTCAGGTGGGCAACATACAAACTTCTGAACTCTTCCATATCTAACACAAGTAGGTCTTTCAGGGTCCACAAAAGTGACAGTATAACTGTTCCGTTTAGTTACCCGTTTAGAAGCCTGACTATATATTGTTACTTTATCTTGCAAAATCATCTTTGGCCACAGCTTAACTGTTCCATAGGCATTGATAACGACACTATTTTTCTCCAGCAGGGGCTTTAATATGGATTCATCTTCCATATCCAAACTGATGGTCTTAGCCACTCCAACTCCAGCAAGGGATTGACTAAGCTGAGTACATCTCTGAGTTGACCTATATAGAAGCAGGTAAATTTCACTGGCAATTATGCTTGCAAAATACACCTTGATTTTGTGTCTAGTTGATCCACAAATGATTTTAAAATGAGAGGACCCTGCGTGAGCTTTCTTTGCACATGAAGACGCCACTGGAGAATAAATGATGTCACAATCTGGAAGCAGACAATTAAATTGGTTACATGTGCTATTAACGTTAGAACATACTTGATTGGCTATGTCATGTGTCCCATGAGACTTTTTGACCAAACCTCCAATTGCGTCTTCAAAGGCAAAGGCAGAATGAGTCCATAGAGGCCCAAAAAGTTTCACATAATGCGACAAATGTCCCAAAAGATGGACATTGACCTTGCAGTGCTTCAGGCCTGCAAGCATTTGGATGTTGGCTTAACACACACAATTGGTAATAGCATCTAACCATAGTAATCCTCTGTTAATCTCCAATATAAGCCCAACAGGTTGTCAGCTATTTCTATGTCTGCTTGAGAAATTTCATCGGCCAGAAGGAGTCTCATAGCCTTAGAGAGCAGCAGAGCATGCACGAGGTATTTGTCAGGCAGGATTCCATGCAACAGTGGTAGATAGTAAAGTAAGAATGTTCTGCATTCTGTTGCTGCAAAAAAACATCAATTAAGAGGAAGTTACTATTTGCACAGCAAACAGAAGCCACATAATGGGCAAGGGTCATACACCATGCACTAAAGCTCCAGTACATCCAATATTAGGGATGGGAAAATATACTAGTACTGTACCTTTCCAGCCTCTACCTCTGAAAGATTTTGGTACCCTTGTAACTACATCAGGGGGTTTAACCCCGAGAAGTCTTGATTCTGCCTCAGAAATCCTACGTCCAATGTACCTAAAAAGTGGCAAAAACATAATTATCCAAAAGAAAAAAAAAATTTACCATGGCTCCTTGTGGTTTTTAGAGTCGAACCACAATGATATTAATGTACGCACTACTCCCAACAGCACACAGTGCATGTAGTCCACAGGGTTATTGTTAATGATGTCAAATTCAGGCAGGTTGTGAAGGATAGATTTTCCCTTCACTCCGTATACAACCTAAACATATTTGCAAAAAATGGTATAATCAGGATAATCAAATCTAAGTATGCCCCTTACTTGACTGGTTGCTTCAGCCTCCATGGCATATTTTGTGTGTTGTGAATGGCTCCGTAACGTAACTGGCTGATATCCATATGCTCGAGTGCTACCTCTTCCAATTGAAACCTGCATAACATACATATATATTTACAGTCAATTCTTTAGCTTTACCATGCGATACCTGCTTTCCCTCATGTTTACACGTTGGACAACCAAATTTGCCATTGAACTGGATCATATTAGTCAAAGATGCCTTTGCAGGTAGGTCTGCTAGTGTAAAAAGTAGCCGTGCCTTGCAAGTAACTTCTTCCCCTCTCACAGTAACCTTCACACCTGTAAAGAATTATGTTACTTATGTAGGATCACAGAATTAAGGGCCATCCTGTACCATTTGTAGCTCAATCTTCCAGTTCCTCCAAGATCGGGGCCAAACAGGCACATGTTGGGGGCTTCTTCACTGAGCACCAAATCCCTGCCAAGAACATGTGTTGCCTTGATCCCCTGAATATAGAAGTCTACATTAAATTTGAGCATGAATGGCTACTGAAAATACAGTAGCCTGCAGCGACACATACATACCTTACATGAGGTGGCAGTCCATTCAAGTAAAGTTGAATTGGCCAAACTTGTACTGATGAGGACTTGAACTTCGGCGCTCCATCGAAGTTGAGGGCGAAGGACACGTTATATTCAGATGCGAAGAACATGCTATGCTTGCAGTACTCCTGTCCATCATAGATATCGGACAAAATGCCATATTTTTGTTCACGACGAAAGCGATACTTCAGAAGATAAGGAAATTCAGGATCTGCAAAAGATATAGCCTTGTTATGTGCTATACAAAACAACGCATAAACATTGTACCATCAAAGCGTTCTTTGAGCTGCATGCGTAGGGGAATCCGCACAAAAACTCCACGCGATGCTTTAGCACATTTCTGCTGTTTGCAGGACGAACCTGGCTCAAGAGGACATGTACAATTGTCACAAAAATGCTGCACAACAGTGTCCTCTTTGTAATTAGAATATTTCTTATAGAGCACATGAGCAGAAGATGGAATGTAGCTTGGTGATGGTAACACAATGGACAAAAGCTTCAGTATATCACCTTGGCTTGAGTAAGTCAAATTGTGCCTTTGTGCTAGTGATAAGAATGCTGTGTTGAAATCGTCACTCTGAACAGCAGAATCTTGGAAAAGTGGACCGTGTGTACCAGTGGCAACGCTTCTAACTGCAATCATATCTTCATTGCTGCTGCAATCATCCTTGCTGAAATCCCCCTCACTGGAACCCCCCTCTTCCTCGCTAAAATCGCCCTCGTTCTCGCTGAGATCCCTCTCGTCCTCGCTGAAATCAGTAACACGCTCACTCAGTTCGCCATCACTCACGCGGTGTTGTCCAGCTGAAGACCCAGATTCGCTTGGGTTATCGTCGCCAGAGAGTCTGCCTTCTACGTCTTCCGCGCCTTCCACGTCACCACAACTTTCTCGATTCTCGCCGATGCTGTCGGCCGTCGCTTCCACTTCTCGCTGAGGTTCCTGGTCCTCCGCGTCGTCCCCATCTTCAGCTCCATGGTCGGTGAAAGCAGTAGTAGGCTCGATTCGGGGCTTCTTAGTGGACACAGACACAGTAGACCCCGCTAAACGTTGCGCAACTTGCAGCCGTAGTCGACGTTGAGACCGCTTGCTCAGCCGTCTCTCAGACATAGCCAACGCAGGTGTCCTTTCCGGCGTCCTCCCCTAGCTGCGTGCGAGGACTCATGTACACCAAGTCCCAGAGTGGAACGGAACGGAAATATTTTACTTGCGCATGCGCGCCCACGTGGAATGAGCTCAAATCCTGCGGTGTGCATGGGGAGACAGATCGAGAAGCGGGCTGAGTTAGAGGCTAGAGCAGCATCCTTGGAGAGTGTTGCAGTTTGGTGAGTGTGTGCATTTACTCTCGGGAAGAGAGTCTTTAGTGTGTGCGCCTTTTATTCGTGATAGTCTATGTAGCCCGGATCCCGGGGTGACCAGCGGGGGCTGCTCGTAGACATGGCTAGCAGCCGAAGTAAATCAAGACGGGAAGACAAGCAGAGGAAACAACTTGTAAAAGGCAAGCTTTTGGATTTTCCCCTGGCAAGTTCAAACCCGTGTCCAGTATCTTGTATATACCTTGTAAAGGCGTATCTGAGCTAGTGCAAGTCTGTGCACGCACTGATCTTATCTGGTATTGTATGGTTTCCCAGTAGGCAGGGTGTTTAGTATGGATTGCACTATTGTATTGCTGAGTTAGTGTGGTGTTCAGACCCTCATGTGCTCCACATTAAAAAGACCCGGTGTGGGAAACTAGGGTATTATGACTGTGTCCCATTTTAGCGATAGGTGTGGCAATATCTCCACCTCTACCCTATGATATGCACTCCCACAGATCTGTACTTTCTAATCGAATGGACAGAAGATGCTGATGAAGAATTGTTTGATGCAGTACCAGCTCGGGACATTACTGTCCCAAGTGGAAAGGATGTACTAGACCTCATTGCAGGCGATGAATGTCAAGCATCTTTTGCCAACACTCTGTACCCCGCTAGGGTAGTCGCTGTTGGTGAGTGAGCGTACGCTTTGTGTACAGTGTGTGTAGCTATGTACCATTGAAGCACCCCACTCTCACCCACTTTTTAAAAATCAAGTAAAGATACCTGCAGCCTTTCTCCTATGCACGGTCACTAGCTACCAATCGCAGAGTTACTGTGCTTGTGTGCGTCTCAGTTAGCTCCTATGTTTGTGTTGGTAGACCATGTGTGGCACATCATGCTGTTAATTCACCCCCCTTTCTCCATCGGTCCTTGGACAGTAATTGTAATTTTCTGCCACAGGTAAGTACACTGAGATAAAGAAGCAGCAGAAACAGAAAGAGAAAGAGGCAGAAGAAAATGAACTTGGTAAAATCAACTTACAAGTGAATGGGAGGGATATATATATAGCTTTTTGGTCACCTTATAGGAAGTGAACAGGGTGGAGTAGATGCCTCATCGGGTGAAAGAGATGCTTTGACAGGGAATAAGAGGGAGTCAGGGAATGAGAGGGAAGGAGGGAATGAAAAGAAGTCGGAGCCAGGAAGTGAGAAAGAGAAGGGGAATAAAGAGTCCGAGAAAAAGGAGTCAGGGAGTGAGAAGGAGAAGGGGAATGAGGAAAGGCGTGGGAACGAAAAAAAGACTAAGAATACAACTGAAGCCAGACAGGGGGAAAAAAGGATTCAAGGAGGTAATATAATATACGTTGTCTGACCACACAATAGTCTTAAGGCTGTAATGCAGGGGGCAATAGTGATGGGAAGTTCTCTAATGGTAGGAAAAGGAAAGACACTACTCTGAAAGACACGGGAAGGGATTCACCACAAAAAAACAGTAGTAAGAAAAAGCTGGTAGGAATGGACGTCTCTGAGGCTATTGATAAAGATTCCAAGGTACTTTAAAGGACCTGCTTGATTGATTAACCAGAATCTGTATTAATTAGATGATGGAGACTCCTAGAACTCCTTTGACTCCATCAAAGAAATGAAGAACCACCGAAGTAAATTACCTTACATTCTATGTATACTTATGTTTATCTGATTACCAATGAAGGCAAAGAGTCCACGTAAAAGGTTAAAAACCTACTATGATGCAAGCTCTGAGGAATCGGATAAGGTATATACACTGATGCACAATCTAGAATCATTTACATTGCTGGTACTAACTGCTATTAGGAGGAACAACATCCACCTGCAAAGAAACAAGTGAGTAAAGTCTAGTGGTTAATACAAACAATCTGGGAACTTAATTTTTGCAGAAAGTCTACCAGTCGATATCTGGATCAGAGGTTTCTCTTAATATTATCACAGCAAATTATATTTTGTGGTTGTTTAGGACGAGACTGTCATTTCTCCAACAAACCTGGAAGCAAAAAGAATAAAGAATATTGCGGAGAATGAGATGTTCAAGAAAATGATTGGACTGGTGAGTCACTAATATTACTTGAACAATAATTGCATGGAAAGTGACACTTACAGGGACCAGGAATGTTCCACAACCCTATCACCTCGGAAATGGCAAAATTGAAGGAAAAGGTCCGCATGTTAGAGGTGAGGATTGCACTGCTGTTTCTTCAGTAACTTGTGTTTGTACAGCAGAGGTCACACGTGAGTTTAAAAAGAAAAGTTTCGGAACAAGCAGCTGAACTAAATCACCTAAGACAGCTAACTTCACCCGATATTTCTTCAGCGTCAGAAGCCACCCCAGATGGTCCTGCATTTTCATTTCTGCCACCTCGAGGTCCTTTTCGTAAGAGTCCGATTTATTCGTCTCCAACTCCTGCACCAAGAGAACAAGATATTCCAGTGAGCTGTCATTGTGCCTTTAATTCATATACCTGTAACAATCTCTTGCACACACTCATGCTTGTACACTGCTGTGCTTGTTGCTCCAGCACTTTCTGAAAGGGGTGGATCAAGTACGTCTTCAGAATGCCAAGCTGCAGTCGGATGCTGGTGGTGCAGCTCTGAAATTGATGGACTGTTTGTTCTCTACTGAACAAATGGTGAATGGGAATCCTTCTGGTGTTACACGTTCTAAGGACGCAGCACGACAGAAGACAATCAAGCGACTTGATCCAGAGAAAATGAAATACATTGATAGTAAGTTAAAAGACATTGGAACAATAGCTAATGCAATTCTGCCTTTGTGCTTTTTGCTCAGGTATTCTACAAGAGAAATGGGGTGTGACAACAATGAACAAGGAGATCAGGCGCAAAATGACACAAAAATGTACTGATTACTTTTCAGATAGTCGATACAAGCATTTGCATCACTCTTAATTCAATTGTTTTTCATGTGCATGCTGCATAAATGTACGCTATTATATTGCAAGATTAATGCAAGAACTATATTGTCATCTTGCAAGGCGTTATACAATATGACCAAGCAAATATCTTGCAAGATATCCTGCAAGACTACAGCAGTCTTGCAAGGAGCTATAAGTCTTGCAAGTACTAATGGTATATGCAAGTTAGTCTTGCTCTCCTTGCAAGAGTGAACTTGCAAGATACAGCCAAGATTATGCAAGAAAGTGGCCATATTCTTTATTTATGTAAGATATGCACATACTTCTTGCAAGATCACAGAAATTTATCTCGCAAGATGCCTTGCATAATCCTGCATGATCTTAAAAGACACTTGCGCATGGGTCTTCAACTCCATGCGGCGCACTAATTTTGCTGCTCGTTTTGAAAGGGCAGATTTGTAGTAACCCTTCTGTTTGTTCAACAGCAGACGCGAACAGCACCATCTGTAATAATCTTGCATTATGCGCTTACGTTGCGCAGCTGTAATGCACCAAATCTGCAATTTTCTTTGGAACAGGATTGGAGTTGTACCTGTCCTTTGCTGCTTTTTGTTTGCAGCATTGTAACGATTTCTTTCAGCTTCCCGGCTCTTGCTTGGGTCGGCCTCGTAAGATTTTTTCTGAGCCTGTAGCTTCTCGCTCGGGTCGGCCTCATATACTTTTTTCTGAGCCTGAAGCTTCTTGCCCGGGCCGGCCTCGTAAGATTTTTTCTGAGCCTGAATCTTCTTGCTCGGGTCGGCCTCGTAAGATTTTTTGCCCTCCCTAGCTTCTTGCTGGGATCAGCCTCGTATCTTTCCCCTCAGTTCGTCCTTTTTTTCTCATAATAAGCCATCTGATAAGTCTTTTCTGTTTGATAAACCAGGCATTGTAACGCACAGGAACTATAATCCGTAAATGACCAATATCAAGCGCGTCTCAACACAAGTCAGTACTGAAAACTGCGCGGTGAAGTGCACCGCACACTTTATACATACAACTCACCAAATTTCAGACGCCTCACGTTCAGTTTTCTCTCCTTGCCAATTCTCAGTCCCCCTTCCATCCCCCAGTGAAGGTTGGCAACACAGAGAGCAAAAGAGAGCAGAGCGCTGCTGTCCTACCGTCGTCGTCGGAGTCGAGCTAGCTAGCAAGCGCGGAGGTCGCCCGGGTTACAGCGCGCTTTATTATTATTATTATTCAGCTTTACAATACAGATTGCAATAAGGAGAGTACATCAGAAATGTGAGAGTGATAAATATAATAACTGTGTTGAAGGACAACTGGCATAGAGCCAGCAGCCAGACAAAAACGTAAGACACAAACAGCATTACATTACACGAAGACCAAAATGCATGTTTACCGGTAGCTTAGAACACTTTAGACAGGGACATGAATAGTGATAAGTACAAACATTGCTAGAATCAAAATTTGACACAAAATGATTGCAGAAAAATTGACGTATTCCAGATTTTATCACCGAAAGAGGGAGGTTGATGTCAAGTGTGGGTAACGAGTTCCAGAGTCGAGGAATATGGTTGAAGTAAAAGTGCCTTTCTATTTCTGTCCTACATAGAGAATGCTTTAGTTTCAAATTGGAGGACCCTTTAGTTGGGTGACTAGCATAATCACAGAACCTGAAGTGGTCAGATGGAAACTTTATGGACTTCACTAAGAACATACATAATGTCGGCAATCTCATATTCCATCATTAGAGGCAGCATTTTTAGATGTATCAACCGATTTCTATAGTCCATAACTGGATTATTGGTAATAAACTTTGTTGCCCTTCGCTGGACTAGTTCAAGACACCTGATATCCCTCAAGACATATGGATGGCATACAGGGGAGCAGTAAAGCAACTGGGAGCGGACCAGAGAAGTATACAAGGAGCACTTGGCCGACACAGAAACAGAGCCAGAGAAAACTCTGCGCAGTAGTCCTAGCACTTTGTATGCTCTAGAGGTAATGGATTGATAGTGAGGTCGCCAGTTAAAATCGGACGAAACAATTAGACCCAGGTCCTTTTCCATAGCTTTAGAAGGTATTTGTTGACCACTCAAGTCATAGTTAAGTGTAGTAGACACACGAGGCATGTAATGAACAGTGGAGCACTTTTTCTCCTTCAAAAACAGGTTCCATGTTTTGCACCACTCTAAGACTCTGGATAGGTCACTTTGGGGATGGATACAATCTTGCAGAGAGGAAATGGGCATGATACACTTGGCATCATCGGCAAAAAGTAAAACTTTGGAAAACGACAGAGTGGTGGGCAAATCATTCACAAAAATGAGAAACAAGAGTGGACCGAGAACACTGCCTTGCGGCACCCCAGAGAGAACAGGTAAAGTTGTTGAGGAACATTTACCAATAGACACATACTGGACTCTATTGGTCAGGTAAGCTCTCACCCATAACCAGAGAGTTCCGGTGATGCCAAAGTTCCAGAGCTTATAGAGGAGCTCATTATGAGCCACAGATTCGAAGGCCTTTCATATATAACATCTTTTTGAGAGGAAGAGCTGAGTATGGTGTTAAAGAAAATCAGTAACTGTTGCAGAGTAGAACGCCCGCATAAGAATCCAAACTGATAGACAGAGATATAGTTTGTTATAAAATCCACAGTACTGTTGTAGACAAGTTTCTCCAGAACCTTTGAAACACGGACAGCAGAGAGATCGGTCTATATTCCTAACAGAATTCTTATCATCAGAATTTGAAAATTGGTTTTTATTAAATGAGTGCGCCATTCGATAGGGAGATAACTCTGAGATATACTCAGGGAAAACAGATGGTGGAAAGGTTGGTAGAGAGCTAGAGCACAATGTTTTAGTATCTTTGGACTAATACCATCACATCCCATGGCCTTTGAGACATCAAGGGATCTGAGGACACGGAACACGTCCAATTCACTAAAGTTTATATCGCTGAGAGAAGATGTGGGCATTTTCAATTCACTGAACTGAAAGGTACTTCTGGTGAATACTGAATAAAAGTATTGGTTAAACAAGGATGCCTTATCGAGATCCGAAACAGCAACGGTGTCGTCTAGATAGAGAGAGGAAGGCAAAACATTTTGATTTTAAATTGAACGAATGTAAGAGTAAATAGCGGAAGAATTGGAAAACTGGTGGGACTCAATCAATTTAGTTTCATAATCAGACTTAGCTTGCATAAGTTTGAGTTGAAGACGGATTTTCCATACATGAATTTTACTTTTCCTGGCAGAGTTTGGGTTGACGTTTAGAAGCTTCTTGTAAATGTTCAAAGGCATTTAAGTGATGGCCGTATATTCTGAATCAAACCCTGTGGTCCTTGGCGCCGCTAAACTAGTTTTCGTTGAAATGTATAACAAATGGCCTTTATTAAATGAAAGAATTGATTACAAAACCAAATAAAATTCAATGTTGGAGCTGTCGACAAAACACAATAATGAAATCAGGGGGACTCTAGTAAGTAAGAACAAAGCTTCATAGCGGCTTTACAAAATCTAAAAAACAACACCAGGTGACAACATTCAGCTGCAGATGGAAAAACATTACCAAACAGGACTCAAAAGCGTACAGGCATATCAGTCAAAAAAACAGATAGGGGTGTACATTAAGATCATTTTAAAAAAAAACACCACTTATAGATGTAAAAAAACGAGAGCTAGCACATTTCCTTCAAACATGGGTGGGCTTCAAAAACATGCTGGGCTAGAATTGCAATAGCGGAAGACAAAGTTACCAAAAAAAAACAAATAGATGGATTAGAGGGACCATTAAAACAGACCAGTCAATGGTCGGGGAAAATTAAAAAACAACCTGACAAAAACAAACAGTTTGTAAAGGATTGGGTAAGTTTTGGTGGAGGAAATTGACTAAGGAAGAAACGAGGTAGCAGGAGAGCCAGGAAGGTACATAGACACACAAAATTACATAATATTCATTACCCTGACCTAATTTGGATACATATTAACTTCTAGACCATGTGGAGAGGGTATAGGGGAAGTAAAAAAGAAGATGATCTAACAGGCAATCAGCACACCTCCACCACGGGAGAGGGTCTATCATTGCATAAATACAACAAAGGCAGAATCTCACTGTCAGAGGATTAAACTCAGACAGCCAAGTTTTTCAGTTATCACAGGAGTACAAAAGTATTGGAGTACCACCAAAAAGATTGAAAGTTTAACAAACTTTATTGACTATACTACGAAACATTAACCAGTGCGGCGGAGGCTTATAATAATAAGGGCCCACAAGCGGCGGTACGTAGCAAAGCGCGGATTGGATTATACACCAAGCCATAGGACCTCGCACGGGAAAAATAAACTTACAGAATCTGCCAACGCTTCTTGGGAACTCGAACAGCACGGAAAGCAGACACTACTCCTGAGGCTCTGAGTTGAACTCTGACCTTCAGTGTGAGTGCAGCGAAAAAAAGGCAGGCTATATAGTACGCGCACTCGTGCAGCTGTGCAAGTGTATTGTAGTAAAACAGCGATGGCTACATACACGGCGCTCGAAGCGGTGGACCTGCTAGACGCGTCATTCAGCAGCGATTCTGACAGTGAAATAGATGATGATCCTGACTTTCCAATCCCTGGAACAGAATCGGAAAATGATGATTGAAACACAAATGGTAAGAACAATAATATGTATGAGAAAAGATTATTGATAGCTAATCACAATAACAGATGATGCAGGAGAGATCTTGCAAACACCTGCACCTGCAAGAGATGAGAGTAGGAGTGAGTTGGAGAACAGCGGAGAGAGTGTGAATGGTAGAAGGAGTAGAAGTGGACGAGGGAGAGGGAGAGGGAGTAGAGGTGGTCGAGGGAGAGGGAGAGGGAGAGGGAGGGGGAGAGGGCAGGGGCAAAGAACAGTGACGGGGAGAGAGAGGGGATACAGAAGAAGCTCTATTCCATGGGAATCAACAACACCAGATAGTGACACACAACCACCACCACCGAGCTTCACAGAATCCACAGGACCACGCCTTGATCTTCCAGATGAGCCTCAGCCAATTCACTTCCTAGTACAACTCCTTACAGCAGATATTGTTGGCCTGATAGTGATGGAGACAAACAGGTAAATATTTACAATTCTATAGCAACAAATAAATTTACTGTACTTCCTCAGGTATGCTTCAGAAAAGATCTCCAAGCTCCAGGCTCAGGGCAACCTCAGGCAAAAATCCCGTTTCCGAAAGTGGACACCTTTGACCATTGAGGAGTTCCATGGGTTTCTTGCCATTGTGCTCAACATGGGGATCATAAAGGTCCCTGAGATCGAGGACTACTGGAAAACGTCCTGGGTATCACAGATACCATTCTTTTCCCGCATCATGCCACGAGATCGGTTTGAGCTAATTTTTTGGATGCTACATGTCTCTCACACCGAAGGTAGCACACAAAAGAGGATAGACAAGGTGAGCATGCTAATGAACACCTCTTCTTCAGAGGTTCCAACGCTGCTACTATCCCAAACGCGACTTGGCAGCAGATGAAACCATGGTAGGGTTTAGGGGGCATTTTGGTCCTCTGCAATACATGCCAATAAGCCAACGAAGTGGGGGGTGAAATGTTTTACTCTGGCCGACAGCAGCAATGGGTATGTTCTGAATGTCCTGGTGTATACTGGAAGCGAAACACTGGAAGGTGTAGCATACCCCACTCTCCCACAGGCCGCACGAATCGTGCTCCACCTTACCACTCCTTATCAGGGAAAAGGTCACCACGTTTACACAGACCGTTACTACACAAGCATTCCACTAGCGCAAAGTCTTCACGCTCAAAACACAGCGTTCACAGGCACCATCAACCAAAACAGGGCAGACTTACCAGATGAAATCCGGGGTGGTTGCAGACTAGCAGGTGGGGAGGTCGTCGCTTTCAGACGTGACCACTTGATGGCTTTGGCATGGCGTGCTGAGAAAAAAAGAAACCTGTCCTCATGCTGTCTACTTTCAGCATCAGCAGCTACCGCCATAGTGCAGTCACAGAACCGCTATTTCTCCCCCCGCAGTAAAGCCTGTTGTTGTTGACACTTACAACCATAAAATGAACGGCGTCGACAATTGCAGATCAGCACACAGTCTATTACAGCTTCATTCGCAAGACCGTCAAGTGGTGGCGAAAGCTTTTCTTCTGGCTTATGGAAACAGCAGTTGTGATGAACAGTTACGTGCTGTAACCGCGAGAGTACACCGTCACCAAATCACACATTCACATATCGCCCGCATGCTCATCGACTCTCTTTCTGCTAGCTATGTGCAGTCTGCTCCTCCACGTCCACTACCTGGCAGGCCTCGGCAACGTGCCCAACCAGAGACACATGGGCCAGAACGCCTGAACAAACGCCTACACTTGCTCTGTAAGACAAGTGTACAGCGTGATTGCATGGTTTGCAGCAAAACACAGCATCGTGTGAGACCCTCCTATCGGTGCAAAACTTGCCCAAACGCTCCATACCTCTGCCCAGGAACATGCTTCGAGCGGTACCACACGCTGGTACAGTACAAACTGTAATTCTATACACTACTACCACCGCCCATATCATCCATAATGCCCCCCTCGTACTCATGCAAGACTTACTGGTTGTTGTATCCATTCCTTAGCCTTTGTGTCACTGAAACATCCACAACAGGATCAGTAGAGAACCAAATTATACTTACTCTCCTGGTTATAGGAGGCATATGACACAGAATGAGCAGTATGGGGGAAGAGGGTTGTAGAGCGGGCAGTAGGCTCACCAGGTGCAGTAGAAGGAAGACTATCCTTCGCAGTAGGTTGCCCAGTGCCGGGCGCAAGAGGCAGCCATTGCTCGCGATTATGAGTTGACTTTTTCAGGGCGTTGAGCTCGTCTTTAAGGAGATCGACAATACTGTGCAGCTTCGCCACCTCTTCATCCTTCTGTGCCCTGAAGCACCAAAAGCAGAGGAATGGCTGCGCGTCGTCGGACGTCAGCGTCTTGTAGGATTGCTGGCTGACGCTTGCACAGTAGCGATGGAGATGCTTTTGGCAGCTCCCTGAGCAGAATAGAACCTTATCCTTCGGGCCAATTTTCTGGCAGCAGATGCTGCATACATCTTGACTTGTCCCCGAAGCAGCGGCCCGCCGTTGTGTAGTCTCCGTCCTGCAATATGTGCGCGCGCGCGCCTAAAAGCTGCGCATGCGCACTGAGGTAGTGAACCGAATGTACGCACAACTTTTTAGCGTCCGCAATGTCATGGAGATATTAAGGCACACACATAATATACATTTCACGCATGCTACCATTAATGAAAAACGATGTAATACGCATGTGTACCATCTCTCTGTGTGATACCCAATTTGAGGAGTGAAGAAGAAATTTGAGGAAATTTGCCTGTCTCTATGTGTAGGTTAGACACCTGCGGCGTGCGTCTACGAGGGTATAGATTCCGAGTGGGAGGTCACGGAATGATGCAATAGTGACCGAGGCGCAGCCGAGGTTACTATTGCATCATCCGTGACCGACCACGAGGAATCTATAACCTCGTAGACGCACGCCGCAGGTGTCTGACTTGCTTAGGGGATGGCGGACGCTACAGTGAGTGAAACGGAGGATGAAGTCGTTTCTTCGGGCTTGCTTGTGCTAACTGGTGACCATCCCACTCATTTTTCCCCTGGTGATCGCTGGAATCTCTGCGTGGAAGGTTGGGACACAGATGACGGACGAGATACTGCTTCGGAGGTCGGTGAGGAATGCCAGCCGATGAACACGGATCCGGAAGAACACGTGGGATCGACGGAAGACTCTGAAATCGATCAGCTCCTGCTTGCTGCATCTCAAGACTACGAGGCGGTGGCGGTGAGCGCGCGCGAAACGGAGGAGGATGACAGTAGCACTAACCATCGTTTTGGTGCGCCTGTTACCTCCACAACTGTGGAAGAGGCTAGAAAGTCTGGAGTGCCGCCGAAGACTCGTAGGCAGACGTCTTGGGCTTGCGGGGTGTGGTCGGCCTGGGCCAAAGTCCGTAGAACTCTTCCCGTTGTTGCCACTCGAAGGAAACCATGAGCTCAGTGAGGATATTGCTAGTATGAGTATTAAGGCATTGCAATTTTGGCTGCCTAAGTTTGTGTTGGAGGTTAGGCGCCAAGATAAGCATCACTACCCTCCAGATTCTTTGTACAGTATATGTTCAAGCCTTCAAAGAAGTTCAAGTTCAGTGATCGTGCTGACATTAAGCTTTTAATGGATTCGAAATTTAGTCGTTTTCAAGGTACTTTAGATGCAGAAATGAAGCGTCTTCGAAGTACAGGCAAGTATAAAAAGCAGCAAGCTGAGGTTGTCGATGTTGAGCAGGAAGATGCGCTTTGGGCCAAAGGCTTGCTTGGAGATGGAAATCCCCAAGTGCTATTGGATACTTGGTTTTTTACATTGGTTTATATTTTGCAATCCGTGGGGGAGAGCATCGGCAGCTACGATATAGGCCATCTCAGCTTCAAGTAGTTGAGCATGCAGATGCTTCACCTTACCTTGTTTACACTGAAAATGTGGCGAAGACAAACCAAGGGGGGTTGCTTCATCGTAAAAAGCTGCCGAAGAAAGTTGTACATCATGCTAATGTTCAATTCCCTGAACGGTGCTTGTTGCGATTGTTTAGGCTATATAATTCAAAGTGTCCCAAAGATCGTCAAGACGATGCATTTTACCTTCGTCCTTTGACCAAACCTAAAGGCGATGTGTGGTATCAAAGGTCTGCTGTTGGACACAATGTGTTGGCAGGCACTGTTGCTCGTCTTTTCAAGTCTGCTGGAATAACAGGGCATTACAGCAATCACTCTCTCCGTGCCACTAGCGCAACACGTCTCTTTGATGCTGGTTTAGATGAGCAGCTGATAATGGCACGCACTGGACACTGTAGTTCTGCTGGAGTAAGATCGTACAAGCGTGTGACTGAACATCTGAAAGAAAAGACGTCAGATATTTTGAATTTGAGAGCTGTGGAGAGTCGATCTAAACCTGCAGACACCGAGAAAGTGAACCAGACTATGATCAGTAAAGAGAATACTGATCCTGCTTCTGGCAAAATGGCCCATGTTTCCTTTTCTGGAGCTTCTAATTTCACTGTAAATTTTCACTTGTAGTCTTACAGTGGTTGTTGTTGTAAACGCATAATTATTTGTAGTTGTGCATTAGTGGGAAAGCAGCTATTGCATAATGAACTATGAACGTTATGTAACCAAAAGCAACAGGTGTCTAACTGACAGCTGGCGGTCTACGTGAAATAAGACACCTGATTATACCATACAAAATTATGCATGCCATCGTCTAATTTTTTTACATTCATGTAGTCGTCATAGAAATGATCTAGTATGCATACGTATCTCCATGTTGGTTACCATCAGCAACTTTGAGGAGTGAAGAAGTAATTTTAAAGAAAAGTGCCTTAGGCTATTTGTTATTGTTCAAACCGTATGTGGTCGTCAAGGAAACAATGTAATACGCATGCATACGAAGTTCCATCTCTATGCGTGATACCTTTAGCGAGTTTGAGAAGTGAAGAAGTAAAATTGCCTTGTTGCTGTTTAAACGAAGTGGTTGTCATGGACACGATGTAATGCACATGCGCAACCTCCATGCGTGCTATATTTTGCGAGTTTGAGGAGTGAAGAAGTAATTATAAAGAAAAGTGCCTGAGGCTATTTGTTGTTGTGGTCGCCATGGAAACGATGTAATACACATGCGCACCAAGTTTCACCTCCATGCGTGCTACAGTTAGCGAGTTTGAGGAGTGAAGAAGTAATTGTAAAGAAAATTGCCAGAGGCCTTTTCGAACAATATGTGGTCGTCATGAAAACATGTAGTTGTCATGGAAATGATATAATAGGCATATGTACTAAGTTTCATCTCTATGCGTGCTACCATTGGAAAGTTTGATAAGTATTTAAAGAAAAGTGCTGAGGCTATTTGTTGTTATTTACAAACATGTGTTGTTGTGATTATGATGTTGGCTATTGAATTCATTATGTATACAAAATAATAGTTAGACAGTGACTCCGTGAAATTTACGCGATTTAGAAGGCCGAGGGCCCTGGGCTGTAGCGTAGCGAGGACACTACTAAGGGCCCGAGGCCTTCTAAATCGCGTAGATTTCATTGGACGAGCCTGCCTAACTTATTTAGAGCGGGCGCAGGCTCTGCGCGCCCTTAGCAACCAAAACGCGATGTTTTGCGAAGACATCATGGAGTGGTTGGAAGACTCGCAAGAAGACAGCCACAACGAAATAGACCGCATACAGCTAGAGGCAAGTGACAGCTACGAAACTGACGCTACGGCTCAGCCACCACCGCCGTCTAACGACGAGCATGTGCACGGGACCAGCTACGCCTCTCCTCCTCCAGCTCCAGCCCCTCCCACCGACAGCGCTCTGCAGCCACCGACACGCTTTGCTCCTCCAAAGAGTGCAGCCGAAGCTCTCATTGCTAGGCAGAAAGGAATTCCAAAAAAAACACAGCAGGACACAAATTACTGCAAAAATATCTGGGACGAATGGAGGAAGCATCGTAGTCACGTCACAGGCACTGAGATAGGTAGTCTAGATCAGTTGCAACTGGAGGAGCTTGCACACTGGCTAACCATGTTCATACTAGAGGTGAGAAGGAAAACAGGTGAAGTGTATCCACCTAACACTTTACACCATATTTGTGTGGCCTGATGAGGTATGTACGTCAGTCAGGGAATCCCCAAGTGGATTTCTTTCGGGATCCACAGTTCTAGCTTCAGGGCATCACTAGACGCTGAAATGTAGCGGGTATTGGGTCGCGGGAAAAAACAGGCCGAGATATTGACAGAGGAAGAAAACACTCTCTGGGACAAAGGCCTTCTAGGGGACGCTGCTCCACAGACTCTCCTGGACACCATTATAATTCTACAATGGGCTGTTTTTTGCTCTTCGCAGCGGGTTGGAACATCGTCAGCTGCGTAGAGACCCCTGCCAAATTCAGGTAGTTGAGCATCCTGGAGAACGCCCGTTCTTGAAGTACACAGAGGATATCTCAAAGAACCGACCAGGAGGTCTAAAGGGGAGAAAGGCAACACCCAAAGTGGTTATCCACCATGCTATTACAGACAAACCACAAAGATGTTTTGTGCGGTTGTTCAAGTTATACACAGAGAAGTGTCCGTCAGACGCACCACCCCGTGTCCTTTACTGGCGGCCAGCAACTTCTACTGAAGCATCGGGTCACACCAAACTCAGCGGAACTGTGGCACGCCTCTGTAGACTGGCTGGAATACCCGGTTTCAAAACGAACCATTCTCTCAGGGCCACTGCAACAAGTCGGCTGTATCACCACGGTGTTGAAGAGCAGCTTGTGATGGAGCGCACTGGACATCGAAGCTTATCCTACAAGAGAATATCAAACACACAACGTCAAAGTTTGTCCAACATCCTAAACCAACAGAAGACGCCAGGATGCACTTCCTCCACAGACTCCTCTTCTATTACCCGAGTGAATACGTCGCTGCCCTCCTGCAACACTCAAGTTTCAACACTGCAAAGCAACCAACAACTTGTAGCAGGACTCAGCCTTCCATCCGCTGTTTTCGAACGTTGCACGGTAAACTTCTACATGGCCCCCGGAAACGGCAGTAACTCCACGAAAAGGGCTAGGAAACGGGCATTCATCGAGAGCGATTCCGACTCCGACTGATCCGGCCTTGTCATCACCAGACTATTTACCCCGCACACTCACTGACCATTAGCGAGCACAGTAATACTATGTTGAACTCAGCGCGTGGTTTTCTAATTAACGCGCACCTACTATATGCGCGCACAAAAAACGCCCCGGGCACTTAGAATACACGAAATTTAGAAGACACGAAATTCAGCGTGAGTGAGCTCTAACTTTCTTTAACATAGCTCTTACCAATTGTGAGTTACACCGACACATATAGTATGCCCATTAACATTTATTGCCTGGGGCAATTTTACAGTAAACAACATTGTTAAAAAAAGTATGACATTGCACATGTGGTTATCGATATGTACATTCCCACAAAATTTCATGGCTTTATCTCTTTCGCTTTTTTAGTTATGCTGGTTGAAGAAGAAGAAGAAGAAGATGAACAAAACTCCCTATCATAGCCCCATACATCTATGATGCTAGGTACCATGTCAATCCCTATCACTAAGTACGGTAGTACTTAGACCGCAGTCACACGCAATTGACCAATCAGATTACAGAATTGCGGGGGGTTTATTTTTCATAGACACCTCCTTTCAGGTGTCTATGGCGTTTGCAGGTGGTCTACAGCAATCTCCCCGTACAAAATGGCTATTCTCAAAAGTCGTTATCTGCGCAAACTGGCCGATTCCGCGTTCGGTATATGTAAGCGTAGAAGGCGCGACTGGCAAAGTAGCTCTTTTAAAATGCGTAGTGCACCTGCAAGAAGTCTGTGGACAGTCTCCGGAGCTCGCGAAAGTCAGAAATCACGTCAATATTCCACGAAAAAAAGCGTCGGCTTCTTCAGCTCTGGCGATACACAAACACATTGGGCCGTTGCCGTGCGTTGCTAAACCCTTTCAAACGCGCACCACCAATGAGGGCGTTTTATGATGACGTAAACGATTTTTGACGGGGGGCGGGGGCTGTCTCCTCGGAGTCTCACACGAAAGCGTCTTGTTCCATCCGAAGGTAAGGAATGAGGAATGAGCGCAGCGTTGCTAGCTTGTTGCTACCCATTTGAACGCGCAAACACCAATCAGATACTCCGGTCTAAACCGGTTAGACGCAGAAGCTCGGTTGTCTACGCAACATTGCAACCCTCGGGGCATGTGGGTAGCGCCCTCGCTGCGCTCGGGACGCCAACATTCCACAGCCCCTCGGGTTGCAATGTAGCGTAGACACCTCGCTTCCGCGTCTAACCTATATTTAGTATATAGGAATTTCAACAAAGTAATGAAATTTTATAATAATGTATATATCCGTCACCGAAAGACACTGGTCATACTTATTTCTTTGTAAACAACAACAAATAACCCCGGGCAATACATTATAATGGGATCACATGTGTCAGTATAACTCACAAATGGTAAGAGCTATTTGAATGAAACTTTGTACACATAATGTATTCAATCACCAACATTAAAATCACAACAACACATGTTTGCAACAAATAGCCTCAGCCACTTTTCTTTAAATTTACTTCTTCACTTCTCAAAACTTTCCAATGGTAGCACACATAGACTTGGTATGTATGCCTTATATATCATTTCCGTGACGATTACATGTCACCAGTAGATATCCGTCACCGGAAGAGATTGGTCTTATTTATTTCTTTGTAAACAACATTGTTTACTGTAAACAAAAAATAGCCAGGGATATACATCAGGATAACTTCACAATTGGTAGATCTATGTGAACGAAACTTTGTAGACATAATGTATTCCATACCAACATCAAAATCACAACAATACATGGTTTGAAACAACAACAAATGCCTCAGGCATTTTCTTTAAAATTACTTCTTCACTCCTCAACTTTCAATGGTTGCACATTGGAGATGAACTTGGTATGTATGCATTTGTTTTAATGTGTTTTTGGCGGCATTTGTTTTGAATAGCCTCATTAATTTTTTTTTATAATTTTTCTTTACTCTTTGTATATTTTTGATTGGGTGTTTTTTTTTTTTTTGTATTACTTTTTTTTCTTTTTCTTCTTCTTTTATTTTCTTCTTTCTTTTTTCTTTATTTCTTCCATTCTCAAACTGCTACTGTAGCACGCATGGATGTGAAACTTGTACGCGTGTGTGTAACATCGTTTCCATGACCGACCAAACACAAGTAGCCTCAGTCACTTTTATTTTAATTAATTCTTCACTCCTCAATGGTGCTAATTGTAGCACGCATGGAGGTGAAACTTGGTGCGCAGTGTATTACATCGTTTCCATGACGACCACAACACCACGTAGCCTCAGGCACTTTCATGATAAGTACTTCTTCACTCCTCAAAACTGATAACGGCAGCAACACATGGATGGCATGCATTTCATTTCCTGACGACAACAGGCGCAACGTGAAGACTGTCTTACACTCGACAAAGAATCACTTGACATGCTAGTATTGGGGCAATTGCAGGCACACGCAGCGACACTTCCAGCGAAGGTGCATCTAGGCAGAAATATGTGATTTTCTATTTTAAGGGAAAGCGTATTGTCGCAAATTTTTCATGTTCATCCACACACTAAGCCAAAAAAATACCGTAACCTCTTCGAACATTACTGTTGTAATGGGACACTTCCGAGGGAACATGGAAATCTGCCACAGAGCTCCACACATCGCATTCAGTTTGAGGATGTGAAGGATGTGATATCATTCATTGAGAAGTATGCAGAAGTGCATGCTATGCCTCTTCCTGGGCGACTACCAAATTATAAAATCTGATAAGTCTCTCTTATTACCATCTAATGCCTCGAAAAGTGAAATTTACCGCCAGTATGTGACTGCAAAGGAAGCCGAGTGTAACCTCGTGTGTCTTGGGCAAAATTTCATGTAGTCTGGCGAGACACCTTGCCCCATATTGATACCATGAAACCTGCATCTGATCTATGCTTCGAGTGCCAGACAAACATGCGTTTAATTCAGGAGTCTGCGAATATGTCTGAGGAAGATAAGTTCAAAAGAATTAATGCTGCAGAGGTGCACCTTAGAGCAGCTAAAGGTCAGCGGGATC
>CASHTH010001853.1:0-120079 GCA_030341885.1 Geodia barretti
GCGAGCGCCGTTGTGAACCCCTAAACCAACAACAAAAGGTACACAAGCCTCAACAGCAATAACCTGGAGAGTCTGCAGTGAGTCTATACGCCTCATCGACCGTGCAGCTATGACTTGTGTCAGGAACGTGTCGGATTATTTTTAGCTCGCAGAGACGGTTGAACGCTACAGTTCCTACGCAGTGGCGGGGAGTTAAACCAGAAACCTCAGCATTGCCAAGTTCTTCTGAGCCGCCCGTCTCCTAGCCCTGAGTCACATCGCGTCTGAAAGGGTCGCAAATCACTCTCTTTACAGCAAGAAATCATATACATGATCATCTGCAGAAGTTGACAGATTGTCATGCGGATGGTCCTAGATCACCTTCTGACCTAGCTCTATGCCATGTAGGCGAACACAGAGAAGCACCAACGCCAACTCACAGACACAGTAGTGCTTTCACAGACAATCGCGGGCTGACAGATAGGGGGCCACTATCTGTGTCACCATCTACAAACTATCACAAAGCTGATGCAGCAAATGAGCATGGCCAGGTTTTCCCTCACCTACGCGACAGTTCTCTTGACCACTAAACTGTACACAGCCAGGGCTATCTGACCAGCCTGCACACCCGATAAGACTAGTCACTGCGCGCTGGCTCCAAGTTTGCCATCTCCGCATCAGTGCTGGCAGAAGTCCACTATGTTATAGTAGATACAGTAACCAACACATGACACAAAATTTATTCCCCTGATCATCCGCAGACGCACCCATCTCAGCCACTACGCGACACTGTGCTGGAGCGAGGACATGGCTCACCCTCGGCTGGAGGCGAATCACATGAGGGAATGCACAACGACAGGCTTTGAGAAATGTCAAACCAGAGGTGTTGCTTACGGCGTACCATTGACTACGTCCCCTATGTTCAAAATTCGCATTCAATCTCCATCTCGAGTCAACATCCCCACTCCACAGACGACGCATCATCATCCTCTGTGCCTTGAGGCAGTGCTTGGCTTCGAGGCAAGTCGACGTGCTCCAGCTGCCAGTCATACCATGTTCCTAGTCCCATGACTCTGCCAGTGCCGAACACGGCTAAGATACGAGTATCTTGTCTCGCAACGGATACATAAAAAGGGATGCCTTACCCTTACACGTTGCGCGTGCACACATTTGTCCTAGCACCTCTCGCCTGACAGCAGTTTCACATACAGACACGACGACCACAAGCACACTCGTCCGCGCTGTCATCACCAAAGACAAACACCAATTGCTGACGCAGCCTTACGGGCAAAGCGAGTTCCGAAGGTGCGAATGATACGAAGCATCAACATTCACACATCAGAAATGTACTCTAGCGTACTGCAACGACGTTGACCGTGAAGACTGATACGACCTATCCACGAGCACTCAGTCGGTACCACATCGAGCTCAGCTGGTAGACCCACTCTCTGAGAAAATACATACTTCTAGGTCAACCTTATTGTAGGGAGCATTCCTGCAACAGAGAAGCGACTGCTGAAGATTCGAGAGCATCAAGAGAAAGACCTGGTATGCCAGAAGATCGCCGAGTTCTGCAGGTCTGGCTTGCCTGAGAAGAGAACGCTCTCAGGTTACCTCAAACCATACTTTTGCATCTCAGCACAGTTCTCCATCGCAAACGGTATACTACAGCATGGAAAGAGGATCATTGACCCACCTCCACTGAGACTGAGGAAGAAACTACTTGAGACACTCCACAGTGGACACCAAGGGATAACAAAGTACAGGAGGAGTGAGCCAGACAATCGATCTGGTGGCCAGGGCTATCCAAACAGCTGGAAGAGCAGCCCAGAATGCCTGAGAGCTCAACGACAGAGTCCGCATGCTCTCACACCTACTCCCCTGCCACAGTTACCTTGGCAAAAAGTTGCTATTCTAATGGAAACAAGAGTATAGGTATCTTATAGTAGCGACTACTTTAATGTAGAGAATGCTCGACTCGACAACAACGGAAGTCATCACTCACCCTAAAAGCATCCTCGCTCGACCATGGCATCCCAGAAACTCTCATCTCTGATAACGGGCCTCAATATGCCTCCCGAGAATTTGCCGAGTTTGAACACCATACAAGCAGCCCCTAACTTCCTCAGGGTAACGGTGAGGCAGAGAGAGCAGTGGGGACAATCAAAAGTCTCCTCGGAAACAAGAGAGATCCATACAAGGCACTACTAGCCTACAGATCTCTGCAGACTGGCTATAGTCCTGCCAAGCTTCTAATGGGATGACTCCTAAGGTCCACAGAACTGACTACGAGAGCACAGAGAGAAACCAGAGTTCCAGACCTTTCCTATGTTAGAGCTCGAAACCAGCATGCAAAAGAGGAACCATGACGTCCATTATGGAGCCAGAGAATTACCTCCACTGAAGCCTGGAGACCAGGTATAGATTCCACAGGGACAAAAGAAGTGCAAGATGAGGTAGCGCCACAATCCTATAATGTAGACTCTGGAGGTCACACCATCCGGTGGAAACAATGGGATCTGATCTGTCTACCAGATGCCGAGACTGCGGCCACATCCGAGGATCCAAGCGAGCAGACTGATGTAGAGCCTGGTGAACAGGCCCAAACGAACAATTTGAATGATACAAACGATTTGAAGGACTCAAATGATTCAACCGATTGACTCCGACACACCGAGCACACAACTGAGTGTAGGTAGGAGTAGCCGACACTCCCAACCTCCGAACAAACTAGACCCAAGTTTGACTCGGTAAACTGATTATTGTGTATGCTATTCTTATTGCTATACATGTGTGCAAGGTGAAGTAGAAAGGAAGGCAAAGCAAAAATTGTCAACTTCACCCAGGGCAATTCTTTTTTTCGAAGGAGATACTGTATGTCCACTAAACCGTCTCGTGGGCATAGTGTAACCTATATGTACTACTAATATTTCAAGGTTTTACCAACAAGTGTGCAAGTGTAGTTGGGTGTAAATGTGCCGTGTATGTGTGCTGTACTCATTTTGCTGACGATTCTGCTTAAAAGCAGTACCGAGCGGCTCAGCCAATATAACATATAAATAGACCACATTACTATAATATGGAGTACCTGCTCTATTGGGATGAGCCCAGTGAACTGCATTGCTTTTTCATTCCACACTAAAATGAGAGCTTTGATAGGCTGAGGTGTCGCACTATTGAAGTGAACAATTCCGAACTGTAAGAAATAAACAAGCCTGTGAATAAACGACCGTATAATTAAATTATACAGTTTGGAAGGTTTAATGTGCTTATTATAGTTCCCGGACTCGGACCACGTAATGAATGATTGAAATCACTCCTTGGAGTAATATGCCTACTAGTTGTTACTTCAACCAACATACTATAATTATAGTGACTCGTTATTGTCCACCTCGTTATTGTTGTGAGTAAATCTGTTATCCAACAATCGTATGGTAGTAATGTTTGTGTCTAAAATGCCCTTGAAATTGATTTCTAAAACATGGTACGTAGGCTAGTATATCCATGCTGATCAACACTCTGTTATTTACAGTTGTAATAGAACGTAAGTGTAAACCAGCTGCAGTTTCACTGTAATTAGTGTAATTACAGTAGCATACTCAAAGAGTAAAAGACATCGACAGCTCCACATACATGTTTTTGGGCCTGGTCACTAGACATGAGTAGTCGGAGGGTGTAAACCTGCTCCGGTGGCTCAGCAAAGTTAAAGGTCACCACTCGAACCATATTCTGCTGCTGGTTTAGCTTCATCAGTGACATAATCATACTCTACAGAAGGCAAAATACATGGAGTCAATACTAAATATGGATCAAATGCTGAATCAATTTACCGTAGCCTGCTTAGGATAAGCCTGCATCATGAGATATTGAGGCCAGTTTTCAGGGTGTCTAGATAAAATAGAAAATAATCTTGAAAATGTGAGGATGGCAAGTTTGGAGTTACAAGTTCAGACATAGGCACAAAGTGGTAAAGAAGAGAAGTATCATGTTTGGATAATGTACACACATTTGTATATACCCTGTTCCAGGTTCTAGGTGCTAGAGAGATGCTTTGTGCAAGGGACTGTCTATCCAAAGTTAAAAACGGCATGCACTGATGTAGAATACGTAATTAGGTCCCTTATTCATTATTCACTAAGATGCTCTTTTTCTTGCCCTACAGAAAATAACGATTAAGTAATGGTGAGGAAAACAGCTCCCTAGAACAGATCGCTGGAGGTTCTGGGATGCTCAGTTCGTACCTGTAACTGCTGCGACACACTTCTGGTAACAGAGAGGGCACAAACCTCAGCTAAAACTGCCTGGTTGCGGGTCTGGTGGCACTAGGAGTTGGTTAGTAGCCAGTTGTGATGCTAAGTCGTAAGAGCGCTTTCTGTGGCAGTCCAAGGAATCTGCTGCTTGTAATTGTAAACACTAAGGCATTGCTCGTTAGCATATTGGGCCTTTATACTTGTGTTTCATGCCATATACAACTCTTAATAAATCAATGTCCTCATAGCTCTGAAGCAGTTGGTACCGCTCTTTTGCAGCTTCAAGAATAGCTGACAGAAAGACAGACAGACACGCCAACAAAGTACTGTAAACCTTGCTGCACATGTGCACCTATCATCAAGAGTAAATTGTAATGAAAGCTTACAATTCTGGGATATTATCCCTTTTGGCAGATATGGAGCACTGCATTGGGCGCTTCACTGGTCTCTGTCCACGATGCTGTAGGAGCAACCATACAATAATCACACACCACAAAAGAACAATTTTGGCTGTGGACAAAAATGTGTGTTTATAGTCTGCTATATACTGAAATGTGAAAAAACATACATCCTGTCAGGAATAAACTGTTACGTACAGCTTGTCCGGCAACGTAAATGTCCTACCCACAAATTTCATGAATTAAACGTGGTTGAGAGCTGAATAAGTAAACAAACCTGCTCCATGATATCCACTGTGCCATTCCAAATTATTGTTTGCTGTACCTACGTAGAAAAAATAGCCACTGATCATGTGTTAATGCATACACAGAACATGTAAACACCTTTGCACCCATCTGTAAACCAAACTGCAGGTATATACAATTTTTAGACAGATTGCGAGGCAGCAAAACGTATAACATATTTCGTTTAATGTTCCACCTAGTTAACCTGAATCTGCTTGGGTTTTTCTATTAACCCTTGGCGCGCATGTGCAGCGAGGGTTACTGTAGTTGTACTGTGTGTGTGTCGACGCTTATTCTGGCACTACAGGCTACGAGGTGGCCAATGAGCGATACCAACGGCTTCAGAACTACGCGAACCTGAAAAACGATTAGGCGATTTTCCTGAAAGGATTGCGTTCGAGAGATATGCCGTGAAAACAAGCGAAAAGGCCAATATGCATAATCGCGCTGGCTTACCTCGAACTGATCGGCCTACTCCGCTTACCTTGGAGGCACAAGAAGTTACAACAGAGGGCGTGTGTCGACTCCCGCATGCAATCTACTAGTGTAGCTAGCCCGTGTCAGACTCTCTGCGAGCTACTAGCGGGAGACCACAAGTAACTGCATAGCCTAGCCCCAGCCCATCAATTAGCGATACCGCCTAGTGCGCCGAGGGTTTGCACTTTAGTGGAAAAGTTCTTTTTCTTTGCTTGACAAATAAGGCTGGCTTGGTTCAAAATGTAGTATTCCATATACTTGCTGAACCTCGAGTAGCTTTGTTTGAAATCAGTCTGGGATCTTATGCTTGCATTTAACTTTTATACGTGGATATTGTTGTAGACGTTCTGGTAGTGGACTGTCAGGTTTGTGATATACGTAGTTATAGTATGCATTAGTACTGTAAAAAAAACCAAAATACTTTCGCGAATTTGAGGAAACCGCGAAAGTATTCTTCGCAAAATTTAGCGCGCTGCATGCTCAGCCCGCATTGCAGCGCGCATGCCCAGTGAGTAATTTCACAGACGTGCAATTTTACCTGCTCGCTCAATCGAAACAGGTGGTTATACTACTTCAAGAGAGACGACTCGAAGGCAGTTTTGCCAAGTCCTGAAGGCATACAAGCTGCGAAGAAGAGCATGGGGCCACTGCTATCCAAAAAGGAGTCTGGGTCTCGTGGCCGGCATGAGTATTTCACGGAAGAATACAAGGCAGTGATGGCGAAGCGAGCATGTGAAGTTGGCATAACCAACGCAAAACGAGCACTTGCCACATATTTTCCTGGACAATGGAAAAGAAGGGCACAAAGAGAGTGGAAATTTTTGGAGCTGAAGACAAACAAAAGATGGCAGCACTTTTCGGTGGAACAATAATGACTGGTAATTTCCTTCCGCTGTAGTTGATATATCAGGGCAAAACTGTGTAATGTCTGCCAAAGGTGAAGTTTCTGAGTCTTGGCACGTAACATACTCAGAAAACAACTAGAAACCATGGAAGAATACATCACAATGTTTATTAAGCCATATGTTGAACAAAAAAGGAGCTCTTTAAAACACCAATGCTCTTGCAATATTTGACAGGTTTCATGGACAATGCACAGGGAACATCGTTCACCTGCTAAATGCAAATAACAATAAGATTGTGATTGTATCCCCCAATTGTACTGACATTAAGTGTCAAACTGGCAAAGGATTTTCTAAGAAGGCAGTTTCAGTCATGGTACATACTCGACCAAGTTTTCGAAACTTGAAGCAGGGGAAAAAAGAGGCAATCGATGTAAGAATGAGCGTAGTGAAACCACTAAGTGCTAAATGGATGATCCGTCTCTATGACTACATGAGGTCCAATCCAGACATTATTGCGAACGGATTTTCTCCAGCTGGGATAACTTTTGATGACAGATGCTTATATGTAATTATACATAAACTGAAGTGTGTTAAGTGTTTTAGTAATTACTCTTGTGGAAAGAAAGTCACGAGGTTGTCTTCAAAGAATTGATTCCTCATCTTCTCAGTGTCAAGTTTAGCAGCTGTAGAGTCTGTGCCAAAAGCAAGGGCAGTTGCATTGGCAATAGCGAATAAACCTCTGTCCCAAAGGTTTGTTTGCTTTTGTATTTTCATGTTGTCACAAAAACGATTTCTGATAATTTGAAGAGTTGCATCATCTGCAGAAGCATAAAATGAGTCACACACAGTCATTTCTCTCTCGCAGGTGTCAATACTAGAGACTGTGATCCAGTGGTTGCCTCTAGAATGAACAAATTGTATTCCATTGCTAATTTTTGCAGTATGCTGTGTTCGTAGCAATACTGACTCTAAGCCTTCAATTGAATTCTTTTTAAGGTTTTGATCAAAATTTATAGGGTTATCGGTAAGCACTTGGTCTGAGTCACACAAATCTTTCCTGTCAATATGTGAGAACGAAATTACTACATTTAACACATTCAAGGACAGCCACATACCCGAAGCTGGATCTAACTTTACATCTGAAACTAATTTTAACTTTTTCGCTGGCATACTTGTATCACTACCAGTGATATCGGGCATTGGAGAATCTGGTAGCAACATGATGTTTGCAGGCTAACAAAGAAAATTTAGCTTACAACGCACTTCAAGACCTCCCTGTGGTAGGTCTGCTGAGTATCTCCTACTTCCAATTATTTCACACTCTAATGATCCACCTCTCTAGATAGAGCAATAGCAATAGGTACATAGGAGATGCTTCTGGGCACATGCCCTACAATATCAGACGCCATAGACATCAAGTACATTTGTTTGCTCCTGGGTGCATGTCAGAATTTCTCCTATTACTGGTGCCCACATTTCTTTGGAAATAGAACCTAATAAAAGTACATGTGCTCATCCATTAGACCCTGTCCAGCTGCGCAGCAGGCTGTGCGGCGTTTCAGGAAGCACGTAAGTACGTGTGCGTATGAATGTGCACGTACACAATTGTGCTTGTGCGCGAGCCACGGATAGGCTCCGCCCTCTTGCATCATGCATGGAGATCAGTTGCGAAAGCTTTTAGTTATACGGCATTATCTGCTGTTTGAATTAAATACGCATATGCAGCTGATACACATTGCAAAACTCATGTGCATGTGGAGGTTGTTAGTGATGGGCTGGTCTAAGCATGGTCGAACAGGCATACCACGGGTGCCAGCTCCTACTCTCCCACTTTCTACAACTCCCGCAGTAAGGAAGGTAAAAATAAGCAAGCAAGAAAAGCAGGTCGTCATGCATGAACGACCTAAACCCTGATTAGGACTATACGGGTATTCACAACATTTTATCACATCATTTTTCTTTTCTGCTCGTGCAACCTCGGACTTAGTTGTCCTGAGGGTCAACTTTGGCCTATGTCATTATCACCATTAGAAACTGACTAACAGCCTTTGAGTTTCGGGTACCCTAAAACTGACATAATATTACATATGGTTTGTGTGCAGTTAGATTTCACAGATGTGGCCCAGAGTGTTCTGATTCAACATTGTAAAGAGCAGCACCTGAGAGCTTTTTATAGCAGCCTTTGCACAACTGGCATTGAAAAGCAGCTGTTGTATATAATTATATCAGAGCAAATTCACTCTACGTACCTCTGTTACACATGCCTGTCGGTGAAGTACTGTATTTTACATGAGGCAAGTTTGGTTGTACGTACATAGGTGTTCGAAATACACAACTGTGGAATCACAATTGCTGGCCCAGGCCAACGGCAGGGAAGGGCAGTAATGCGTGTCTTGACCACTACTTAACATCTCTACCAAACGAAGTAAATCTTTCTTTGTGGCAATAAATTATTGTATCAATGTTGTTCACACAATAGTCATACTCACAGCGATGCCTAACACAGACCTTAGCCATTATGATGCTGACTGCAGACTTCTTTTGTTCTAACCTTTTACGGCCTTAAGACATCCTGTTTAAAGCGTTTCGGCATGCTTTAATGCCCAACTGGCAAACGTATGCATGGAGGTGTAATGCAGCTTTTAGCACCAATTTTTAGTGAAAAATGCAATTGAATGGCGCACTAACACTTTCGGATTTACAGTATACAGCAGATGCTTCAGATAATAAAGGTGTTGCACTTTTACTATAAAGAATGAAAAGCACTAAATTGCAAACCCTCGGCGAACTGCGCATGCGCGATACTGCGAATTGATGGGATGGGCTATTTTTACTCCTGGTCTCCCGCTAGCAGCTCGCGGAGAGTATGACACGGGCTAGCTACAGTAGTAGATAGCATGCGGGAGTCGATATATGCCATTCGTTGTGACTTCTTGAGCCCCCAAGGTACACAGAGCGAGCAGGTCAGGTCGCAGTAAGCCCAGTTCGATTATGCATATTGGCTTTTTCGCTTGTTTTCAAGGCATATCTCTCGAACGCGGTCGTTTCAGGAAAATCGCCCTTTTCTTTTTCTGGCTCGTGTAATTCTGAAGCTGCTGGTATCAGGCCGCTTCGTAGCCTGTAGTGCCACAATAAGCGTCGACACACACACACACACAGACAAACAGAACGACTACAGTAACCCTCGCTGCGCATGCGCACCGAGGGTAAATATATACCTGTTGCTGAGCTTGTACTCCAAAAGCTCCTGGTTGACCAGGATGTACCTGCTGTCCAGGTGGCTGCATGCCAGTTGTCATTCCAGGCTGTGACGCCGAATGAGGAGGCTGCTGAAGGCCGCTTGCCATGTTTGATGAAGTTCCTTGTGCCGGTCCAAGCATGCCTGGCTGCATAGATTGCGGCTGCATGTGACCAGGTTGGGTGGGGGGCATTCCAGGGTTGGGAAGAGACATCTGAGGTCCACTAAGTGGTTGCTGCCCCCGTCCCATGCTCTGTGGCATTCCTGCTTGTTGTTGAGACTGAGCTACCCCAGGACCCATCACATGTCCCTGACCCTGTGCTCCAAACTGGGACTGTACATTTGGCTGACTAATAGAGACCCCGGATGGCTGTGTCCCTGGCTGCAAGGTGCCAAGTGGATGCTGCTGCTGCTGCTGTTGCCCCTGCATAGCTAGCTGCATGGCAGAACTATTGGGCTGTGTTCCAGTCACATTCTGCTGTGATGGTTGCAATGTGGAGGGTGCAGAAGAAATCATAGCTGGTGTTGCTGTCGTTGATGATTGCGAGGAGCCAACAAGACTTGTTAGCCCAACATTCATGCTTGGTTGGCTAGCCATCACAGTGTTGGTTATCCCCTGCCCAATCCCTCCTGTCTGGCCAGGGATATTGATACCAGAAGACATTGGTCCCAATCTGGGAGGCAAGACCTGAGCATTAGCCTGCATCAATGCACTCTCAGCGGCAGCAACAGCAGCAGCCATTGAACCAACTGGCTGCCTTTGATTTAGAGCAGATTGGTTCCCTAGTGATGAAGTTACTCCCAAGTGGGAGAAGATGGGAGCAGTACTCGTTGAGGGGATGCTTGTGCATGTGGCTACCACATTGGGGAAACCTTGAGACATGGAAGACGGTAGGGAAAGTGCCGTCATGGCGGTAGAGGAAGATACTGCCCTATTCAAGGAAGGACCCATATTAAGAGCACCTTGCCCTAGTTGATTAGGGATAGATGGTTGAGTTGCCCCCATGTGAGGAGGCTGTGACGAAGCTAGCGAAGTAATACCAATTTGCTGAGTCCCACCCTGTGCTGCCAGCGATCGATTTGGCACCTGCAACTGTGGGACATTCTGTTGGACAGATGCGGAAGGACTTGCTGCAGGTTGCATGGGAAGAGAGGCACTAAATGATGCTCTAGTTGTGTGCAACTGAGTTGAACTGGGCACTCTAGTGATGGGAGCTCCTGCAGCATTGGAAGGAGGAGATACACTTGTTATTGTGCTAGGTATTGGTTGACGCTGAGGTGATGCAACACCGGAAGGACTAGGAGCAGCAAATACCGATGGTGGTGGGACGGAAGTAGGATTCTCGTCCGCCACAGTACTTGGAGTGGCTTTTGTGAAGGAAGGAGAAGGATTTCTGGTTCCACCGATGGGACTGGACTGATTAGGAGGAGTCTTGCTGTCGTAAGTTGTAGACAGGAGTTGGCCTGACTTGTCTGAGTGCGGTGCCACACCATTTGTAGGTAGTGCCGGCGTCTGAGTGTCCATGCGGGTTTCTACCTTCAAAGGAATCTGTTTCAATTCATTTACTTTCTTCAATAGTCCTTCCTCTTGTTTTCTCTTTAAACCTGACGAGAAAAAAGTTATGTATGCGAGATTGACAATTAAAATGTAGTAGTGTTTAAAAAATGCGTGCGTGTGTACATTATGTGCAGACATGTGTATACATATTTATAATTGGCCAGCATATCGCTCTTCACGGGCTATGTAACTACATTGGTACATGTAGGTAGAGTTACAACCTAGGGCGTTATTCATCTCTTTGGTCACACACCCTCCATTTATTTCAGCATTGTCCACACCTTCTCTCTGGCAGGTCTGACTAAAACACTAAAATTCTGTCATTCAAGAGTGAAACTTGAGATTTTGCAACAACATTGAGGTTTACTAAAGAAAAATTTCGTTTGAGCACATAGGTGTGCATGTTCTTGATGATTTCCCATTCGTGGGAAGCTTTTTAAAGGCGGAAGTACGGCGACGGTGTCATTCTGTGGGGAACTTCTTCCTGTCAGGCAGAAACAATGTTTTCCGCCGGTTTGTCGACTGTGCACTTCACTGGCTAACCTAGGCCTTTCACAATGGGTATGGAGGGAGGTATATAGCTTATCCCGTACAGCGACGTGAAACATGTCAAGATCCTAATTTAAAGCAATTGATGTCCGCTGTCACTGGTATGCAGGACCAGCTCTCGTCTATGCATTAGGAGATGGCGGAGGAGACAGAGGAGGCTGACGAGTGTCCCACCAACCATCTGCACCTGGAGAAGAAAACAAACTTCAAGCGCTAACGAGCGGCAGTACGATTTCAACGAGCAGGTACGGGAGATGGAGCAAGCTGCTGGTCATCTCAGTGGGATGTGGAAAAGGCCAAGAAAGTGCTCAAACAGTGTGAGCAACTAATTACTGAGAGACAAAAATTGATCAAAAGTATATAATATAGCAGATAGATCTGAGCATGGGTGGGTGACAGTGGAACAGTACATTACTGACGAGTTGATGGATACTTCTGATGACGAAAAGAGACTATTCAGAGCTGAGTCTGACATTCATCAATATGGTTGGCCTTTTCTGGGTTTTGCATGGGTTGTCAAGGGTGAACAGAAGTTTTTATAATGTTCACAGTGTTGCCATTTGGTTTGGCGACTGCATGGTATGTTTTTACGAAGCTGCTCAGACCGCATAATCCATCTGGAGCATAATTATTTTCAGGCCTACCCTTCCAATAAGCGGACAACCTTTGAAAAGTAGACAAACACCAATGAATGCAATTATAAACATCTGTGAAGCGGACGCCCGCGTGTCCGAGCTCCAGACATTGAACACCAGCCACACACACGAATTAGTTCAGCCTACACAATTTGCCTCTGCAAATGGACATATATCCTATACTCCATGCAGTTGAAGAGCGAGCCACAGGCACAGCTCACTGTACATTACACAGAATGTCGCCACTTCACTCAGCCTATCAGGTCCTCCTTGTACAAGTGCAATACAATGCCTTTGGAGGCACTTTTTGCTGACATTGTGCCAGGCAATTATATTCATGGTGCACATGAAAATGACGTTTGAATCACTCAAAGTGCATTGGGAGATAAAGGAAAGGGAAAATCTGACCCTCTCTTCTAGGGACAAAAGTGTATCCCCAAAGCGTCCCTTTTTTGGAAGTTACACTGCACACAAACAGCTTTCAAATGTACTAATGGATGACGCAGAACACTGCCTCAACTGTTGTACATAATATGCTACCATGGCAGGGTGCACACGGGCAAAATAAGTACTGTGTTTCAATAACGATCACGTACTTTGCAGAGTGAAGCCTTGGAAGAGCACAGTGTGGCCCGAATGAAGTGAGTGCTGGCTCTCAGAGAGGACCTCTTTGGTGTCCGCATCAGTATCTACGAGACCCTGCACGGAATTCCAATGTGGTTGAATGAACCACTACCACAGAAACAGTCCCAGTTAACAAATTTGTTCTGGTCCATGGCTAAGGGAAGTCAAAGTACTATCAGCACATTCACACAAGCATGTCCCACTTGTATGACTTCTTATGGCTCACAAATTAAACCTGCTATTTCTATCCAGTTAATTAATGCCAGTCAAAAACAACTTCTTTTCGGAAGTTACGGGTATGCACGCCACTGACGGCGAAGAATGTGGAGATAACATCATTACACAACATATCTATCCATGCATGGTGCAAAACCTCAGGCTGCACGAAGGCTGAACAAAAATAGGTCAGTTACAGGTAGACGTATCGCATAGAACACCTTACAACAGAGTATGGCTATGCACTGAAGTATATACTATTTCTAGGCTAACATAGCCTCTGCCTAGGTTTATAAAATCATAAGAATATTATATGTACAATCAACTACATGTACGCACTAATAATTCACACACTTGAGTAGCCTAATTAACGACAGCTACGTACTCCCTCCCCACCAACATCAATCATCAATGTGATAAAGTATATACATGTGCTTACTCTTTCAAATATGTTCTTGAAGTATAGCAGATTTCTCGGTGAGATTACTGATACTTTCAAATTCCTCTATGTTAAAACAAAATAACTACTGAAAACTGAGAATCTAAAACACTCAGAACTAACCTCAACCATTATTTTAGATAGCTGCTCGTGAGTTTTTCCACCATACTTCATTGACTCCACACATGAATGGCTTGACGGAGGAAAGTTGCAGACCAGAAGGCAGTACTGTTCAACAGCTTGATCAGGTCCAAGACTGCAATAACAATTCCATATGTAGTGCACATTTTTGTCATGCCAAATCAGTGACAAAATAGAGGTAGAATGTAGTTAACCCTCGGCGCGCATGCACAGAGACTGCGTTTTTAGTCACTGATATATGTACTAATAAAACCAGCTCAGTCCACACATGTGGGTTGGTCCCGCTTGTCAAAACTTTAATGTAGCTAATGTGAACATACTAAAAGAATTGTGTACACACAGGACCACAGAGTATATACATGTGCACACAAAAGCTCGGCTGAATTACCTACTTCATTTCTAGATCGTCATGCACGCCGGCTAACCTACATTTTACAAAACTTTCTTATCACCTTTTACCTCATTTTGAGTCAGGAAGTTATTTGGTTATACAATACAGACAGACTCCTACCATGGTTCTCTGGTTGTAGACATGAGATCACACAATTCCAGCACTGCTGCAAACCCTTCAGAAAGCCTGAGAGAGTGCTCCATGAGACCTCCTTCGAACCTGAGCAAGGCAACCAGCCATTTTACAACTAATTTCCCCACGACACTGTACGACACTACCGTGCAGGTGAAACAACCACTGTGTATACATAACATACCTCATTTCCTTGAGCCACTGATGAACACGAGCACCATCACAAGTGACAGGATAGTAGGTACAGGCCTGGCGGTATGTGAGTCCTGGAGAGTTCATTGTCACCAGTCCAAACTGCACGGGGCCATACTGCAGGAGCAATATATATATGTATATGCATAATAACTGCGTAGCAATCCTTTTAGCTGGTTCGAGAATTCCATTGACACTCTACATGGGTCAGCAAATGCCATCCATAGTTTGCATACACAATTACATTCGGAAGAAATGTCTATATAGTGCAGTGGAAGCATAGCCAGATAGATCTGGCTTAAGAGAAGACGCTTACTATTTGGGGGACAAAGTACCCCCTGAAAAGCTTACAAATGAAGAGATAGGTGGAATATGTATGTCCCCCTGGCATGCTTTGGCACCAAGCTTAGTAGCATAGATTATGTTATAATTGTCCTGAAGTTTTCTCGCAGCAGCAGTAAATGCAGCACATTCATATGCTAGTGGGATCAACTGTCCCAGAACCTCTGGGAGAGGACTGGATTATTGTTTGTGGACCTGGAAGAGGTTACTCAAATACCAATAATACTGAAATAGTAGCCATAGCGCGTGGGCAACGGCCTAAATAGCATGTAAGTAGACTGTGTGAAGTGGCACAGTGCCAGTATGAATGTATAGTATGGGATTAGCGTTGACGATAAAATCTCGGCAACTGAGTTTCAAAACTTGTGCTCAATTGTAATACTGCCCGTGCAGTGGCAGCCTGCTGGAAGCTGGTATTTTCCGATTTATGTACTCATTCACCTTACACGTTGTACATATATAAAATATGTGGGTACACACATAGAGGCTGTGAGCGCTAAAATTAAAGGAGCATGGCTGGCAGCTATCCTGGAAAGTTTGGAGCCCATGAGAGGTGTAACAATTTGATGTAGTCTATATACCTTGAGTTCAGATGAAGAATGTTTCATTGCTCCTCCGGAGAAATGCCTAAAGTAATCAGCAAAAAAATGTGGTAAACTAACAGCATTGACACACAGGGTTTTCACCACTTTCGGGATGGACCTTCTGTTTCACCCTTTAAAGTCCCACCGAGGTACTGGCGAACTAATGAACTTCTGCCGTGCAGACAGCCAGGGGTAACGCTCGTTCTTTTTTGCTGCCGTTGCTCAAGAATTGGAAAACAGGCCCCTACTTCTTATACGCCACGGTTTAATCTGATCATCTCCATTGTTTTTAACTGTCACTCTAGCCCAGTTCCCATATAGCATACTGTGTATTGAACTACCAATACCTTCTGTCCCTCATTTAGTAAACGCTGATACGTATGATGAAAGAAACCTGAAATCTGATTGGAAGCACTAAAATTCGGTGTTGTTACAGAATGTTGGCCATAGTCACTAGTAGTCTAGCCTATTTCATGGGGAAGAAAGAGTCAGGTGACGTTAGCATCAACGACCCATACCCCAGGAATGCGGTGGTTACACAACATGACGTAACCGCGCATACTGATTACCTTCTACGCCATTCTGCAATCTGATTGGACTGCAACTATAGTTGCAGAGGGTACGGGTCGTTAATGCTAATGTCACCTGACTATTTCTTCCACTCGCGTGAAATAGGCAGGCCACGCTAGACGAAGTCACTAGACTGTCTTCCTCCGGATCATGTTGTTGCCTTTACTGAGGTGACAAATAGAGCTTATACTTTATTGAAGTTTGCTACTACTCACAGGGCTTCATGAACATTAGATCTATATCGATATCCTTCTTACAACCATACCATGCAGGTCTTTTTCTCATGTACCACATTTGCATAGCCTATCCTGCCCCCATATATATAAACCAATGCCTACGACAGGATCCATCCGCCAGAAGAGTACGACAGTGCGGTAGAAGATCGTGACGCCAGGACTCACTCACTCTAAACAGGGTAGGATGTAGTCGTTCATGAGACCTTGGAACACTCCACTCAGGGAGGCAGAGGCATCAACCAATAGGATGACGTCGCAGAGAGTGTTAAGAGGACATACGGTGGCAGTCACAGGCATCCCGTTACTTGCTACCTCCATTATCATCTGACTGACGAGAGGAAAGCGGTCCCCAGATCTGTGATCTGCCAGGGAGGAGAGGGATCGGCTGCACTAGCTTGGAGGTCAGAGGTGAGAAGCCGGGTGGCGCGCGCATGCGTACTAATGTGCACTCGCAAACACTACACCTCTAATACGAGCTGATTAACACATGTTTGAATATGCCTATACAACAGTGGGATAAGTAGCAGCTGTGGCAATTCCACACATATTCTTATTGTTGCGAGCAAGTCGCATGTAGCCTTGGTTGCCCCACGATGTTCCCCAGCTGTGAATCGAAAATATCACAAGTGCATTTATACACTTGTAGTTATATCATGTATACCTGTTTTTAACAATCCAGTAATCTTGTCCTCCATAAGACCCATAGCCAACTAATAACATGGCGTGGTTCAACTTCTTTGTGCTGCAACTGTCTTCAACATATAAACCCCCATGATAGTACTTGAATGAATAACTTGAAGCATCGATACTAATACTGCAGTCATTTTTTTAATGATAATAAGAATAAGACTGGTCAATATATCTACCAACCTGATAGGACCAATGGTGTACAAGGCATCCAGGAGATCAGTCTCACTGCCAGACTCCACTTTTCTGCAGCCAGAACAATACGCTACCTTTTTGCAGTAGGACTCCATACAGTGCCACATCTGAGGTTAATTAACTTTGTGTCAATCATTATCTCTGTATCACTAAGCACGGTAATAGGGGTGGGCAAGGGGTCATATATTTATGGGACTACGATAGGGGAGTCATTTTCTGCTCTTCTTCTCCAGTTCAGCTTCCATTACTCAAAAACCAAAAAAAACATTCCCCCCCTTGTCTCTTTTCCCTTTTCATAAAATTCCCATGCTCCGCCTTTTGTAATTCGCAGGAATTTTGCAGGCATGCATTGGTAACTGATGCACATAATTACATAGTTCTCTGTTGTAGAAAACTGATTTTTATGCACTTACATATCCAACGTAGGAGTACGAAGAAGAAGCACAAATTCCATGCTCCCTGTTGACGTAATCAAAAACACTAGTTGCCAATCCACCATGGCATCCTCTGTTTCCATGCAGCCAGGAGCAGTCGATAGCCTGTTGAACACTCAAATCCAGAAGGTGACCACTCTCCTTGAAGTTCTGGCCCTCAAGGGCCCCTATTGCACTGAATGCCCATGATGACTTGCATTTGCCTTGGTCCTTAACCTATGTAGAAGAAGACACCTTGTAGAGGAGCATAAATGCACAATCTCCCACAGGCCAATAGATTACCATCAAAGAGGCAGTCTGGCTTTACTAATTGGAAGTGGACTGGGCATAATAACATTAGCTACTCTGTGATTTTCACAACCATGAGGGGTCACATTTTGCATTTCGCTACTTATCATGGACGATTTTTGAGTAGTCTCATGAAGTTTTCACAGCATTTATGGGCAAATCAATGCTAAACTTTTGCGGCACTTGTTTCTCAGGTTTATAAATCAGCAACATACCCCTTAGGAGTATACATACCTCAGTGACAAAGCCACGCTCCCTCCAATCCAAACTGGAAGGATAGTTGTTCTTGTTGCTATTGACATGAAGTCCACAGCCCTCCACTCCATTGTTTAAATCCATGGGAGTAAGCAACAAAGCAGGTAGCTCTTCCTCACTCTATAGCACAAAATAGTGAAAACTAGCTAACGCAGACTGCACTATCAACGCAATACTAACCAGATCAGCAAACTGATTCAGTTCCATCACAAATGTTACATTTCTTGAGTTGTGGTCAGATATCTTGAGAAGGTTTCTCAGCCATGTTTGCTTGCGGCTAGCTTCCTCAGATTCATTCAAATAAACCTTGTTGTGTCTCTCCTTCCATAAGTGCCACTTTTCCCGAGTTCCTGCCTGTCCTACTGCTACCAAAAGCATGGCCAAAAATATTGTTATTCCTCGCATGCTGGTAAGAGCCAGAACTGGACTAGTGGGCTTGTACAGTAGACTTTTGACTCAAGAGCGAGGGGACATTTTATAGGGAAGAGGAATATGTAGAGTCTCTAAGTGCTTGCCATGTACACCAAAGTGGTTTTGTTTGTTTATAGATAAAATATTGACACTTCAGTCAAGTGAAACTTTTCTTTACTCCACTTTGCTACATGCACAGGTACTCAAAATGAAGTGGGGTGTATTACAACACCTTTATGGCAAAGAGACAGCCTTTCAGCCTCTAAGTGACAGTAGAACAAAGCCCATTATAATCATGATGCTTTACATTGGACTCTCGTTAATAATGAACTCAATGGGATTATCAAAATAATTATTACTCCATGGTTAGTTGTATCACTAGTGTAATGACGGGGAATATTGCAAGAACTGTTTTGGGGGAAAGAAATTCGCTGTTAGAGACATGTTTAACTGTTATACATTATGTACACTTACAAAACTGCGCAACAGGCAAAAAGTAAACTTTCGTAATCTTGTAAAAGACGTGATTGTACCCTCACCAAACTTATACACCACACAGGTCCTTTGCAGATGGGTCAGTTTTTGCCACCACGCCTAGCGGTGAGTTAGAGTCAAGTCGGTACATTGATAGTACGTTTTATTTGAGATGTTACAATCTTAACTAGTGAAAGTGGCTGCAAAATCAGCCTAACATTCAGGGACCTCCAAAACAACCATTTTCGCATATTGTCCCAAACTAAAGGTGAGCAGTGAAATTTGTCTGGCCTCAAACATGCTCCAATAAACTAGGATTGTGCATGATTACTTTTGGTTCTTAACTCACGGCGTTGCAGTTTTTCTGAAGGACCTTCATTTAGAGGTTGTTTGTGTCACTTGACTATCACATTACCTCTCGGTGCCTTCATCAGATTAATCAGCAATGAATAGGGATAATTTTGATACGTCATTTGTGTGGATTGCTTACAGCAAGACCGAAAAAGTGACATTCTACTCTCTAAGCACTTTCAATTGATCGGCATTATGTTGTACTGCCGGTGGTCCGTCTCGATAACCTCAACAGCAAGTAGCCCTTAGTTATGAAGCCCTTCCACCCCATGTTGAGTAGTTTTTGTAAACTTACTTTTCTTGAAGAAAAATTTGTCTGAGTGGGAATTTTTATCCTGTGAGGCGTCTCATCAGAAGTGCGAGTGGTAGTTCGCTTACGCACAGTACAGTTCAGAGGCTACATTGTACCACCTTCCTAACTGTCATACACACAAAACATATTTGCACATTGAAAGTGCAATGTTGTAGAGAATTAGGTGTCACGTGGCAGTAAAGTGAACTTGCTGAGTATCATTATTTGTTTCCTTATCAATAAAGTGTCCACTCCAGTCTCTACATTGTTGCTGTGTCTAGCAACAGCTACTACAGGCATAAAATTATGCATTCAGGTTTCTAATGCACAACACACCACAGCACACACCGCATGATGCATGTAGCCAGCAGTTGCTTGGCTGCTGATGTGTTGATACAGATCTGCACAGTAGCATGGGAACACTAGCTTCATACCTGTGTGAACCAAGCTCACTGGTGTAGCACATAAAATGTCCAACAGCTCTCAGTAGGACCCAGTGCATATTATGAGTGACTGAAGGTTTGGTTTGTTGCTGTGCCAGGTGAAGGTTGTTTGCTACCTGTCTGTTTTTCTCTGTTGTATCTCCAGTGTTTCTACAACAATGTCTGCACCAGCACAAGGTATATAAATATAGCTCAGGTGGTAGATGCATAAATAAAATATGTTCATACTGCTCTACTAGTAGCCAAATAACGATTCAACTTCCACAGTTTCCATCCCAAACCAAGTCCCTGTCCAGCCCCCTACAGCTCCATCCTACCCAACTCATAACTCCATCCCCATCCAGCTCCCCTCCTGCGCAACTCAAAATCCCACCCCCATCCAGCTTCCACCCTACCCCACTCCAAACCCCTTCCCGATCCAGCTTCAGTCCTACCCCAATCCAAACCCCACCCTCCGTCCTACCCTACTCCAAACCCTACCCCCATCCAGCTTCAGCCCTACCCTACTCTAAACCCCACCACCATCCAGCTTTCATCCTTCCTCACTCCAAACCCTACCCCCATCCAGCTTCAGCCCTACCCTACTCTAAACCCCACCACCATCCAGCTTTCATCCTTCCTCACTCCAAACCCCATCCCCATCCAGCTCCAGAGAGCTCCACCTTATCCTAATCCAAACCCTATCCCAATCCAGCTCCCCTCCTACCCAACTCAGAGCTCTATTCCTATAATCATCCCGGTCCCCGTCCTGACAGCTCCATCCTACCACATCCCAAGTGCCGTCCCACTTCAGGTCCCTACAGCATCACCATATCACTCCAACCCCAGCTATCTCCCTCTCACCCATCCAAAGAAACCTATGACTAGGCACTCTCGTCCCCGTCACCACCCATACCAGAAGGTTAGTTTGAAGCCAGTCTGTTTGCCATATTATTCATATTGGTGTATGAACATAGAAGAGCAAGCGTCCTCCGTCTATCACAGCTGCCACTACGACCCATTCTACCACTGCTGCTACCACAACTGCCACTACCTCATGGCTCTCAGGGTGGTTCAGCAACTGACACAGATTAATAACTTTCTCCAACTATACATTGCAGAGTGTTGTGTGGGTAAAAATTGAGTAGCTTGCGTGAAGGAAAAATAAACAGTGCTGCAAAAAGGTCACCAGTGCAAGCACTTCCATGCTTATAACACCCTCGATCACATACCAGCTCATTCTCCAGAATTTATGGGCAAACAATACCGTGGTATATACAACCATGGTATGGTACAACAAAACGCAAGAAAAGCAGTTTTGTGTTTGCAACATACTTTCCCTGGAACATCTGTGTCTCAAAGACTCTCCTTTCTTCGTGCATAAACAGCACCCCTCCTCTCATGAAGGTATGGGAGCCATCTTCCCAAGCAGGTTTGCACTATTGCAAGACACACAACTTGTTAAATTATAGAATGGGCAACTGATAATCAGATACATCATGAAGTTGTATATGCACCCTACATATGTGAAAAAGCAGCTCCTTTCTCTCAAGGACTTCTTCCTTTGCGACATTGTGGAACAGTAATGCATAGCGGAATGATAGGTCTACTAATAATAGGCATGCTCAAACCGAGCCTACCTACTGTACAGTGCAGTTGTCTGAATTCTGGGACTTCACTCTATCAAAAGCTGCACACTAGTTGATACGCATGTGGTAACATCATCATGTTATGTAGAGCGACTCAAACATCACAATTGCTTGCCAAATACCCCAACACTGTAGTGAACAGCTATTCCTGTCTGTCACTGGTTTCTAAATATAAATATAATTGGACGACTGTGGATCCTTTTTTTGCATTGAAGACGGAATTTTTGAAGACAATTCGGAATGCCTCATGACGTGTAGGAGCCTTCTTTGCTCTATGTATCCCACGAGTCTCCTAAGCATCTGGGTGGATCAGACAGAAACAGCTTCATGCATGCTGGGATAGCCTAGCCAGACCCCTTGAAAGGCCCCAGGCACCCATCTCATCTCTCCTATATACCACCTGCCTCCCAGTCCAGCACAGCAGACGTCACCACCGATACCCGCGCAATACATCCACCAGGTTCGGAGGTCAGAGGACGAAGGTCGCAGAAACCACAGCGCCCGACGTAAAGCAGAGGATGATAAAACTCTTCTCTCTGAAGCAGCAGTCCAAGGATGGGAGCACTGCTCAGAGTTCGAAGAAGACCAGCGCCGCCTACTTGAGAATACAGAAAGGCTAGTCACCAGGCACCATGTTTTCTCTTGATTGTCAAATGACCCACCAAAAAAATCATGTTCTTTAGATCTGGCAGATCTAAATCTACCAAAAACATGTCAGATGGACTTCCCTGATCCTGATGACCTTCTGAACTTCAGGCTTGTCATCATGCCCGATGAGGTACATGACATGGGTTATGTACAGTAGGGGTAAAAAAAACATTTTTTTGTTCCGTTCCGTTTCGTTGAGCTTCCGTTCCCTTCTGAAACGCCATTCATTTACCGTTGGAATTTGTTCCGTTTAGAATCATTGCCGTACGTGCGTTCGCGCGAGGGCCGTAATTCACGAGATGCGAAGGCCTCACTGTGAAGATATTTCTTCTAGCACCTACGTGGGTACTGCATTCTCGTTTCGCGTTTGCGCTAAGAAAAAACATTGTTTCGCTCCCCCGCTAGCGAGTCTCTACCGCGTTTGCGGAGAGCGTGTCACGCGGAATTCACAACTGAACAGAAACTGAACGGAAACGGAAACGGAACGGAACGATAGTGAACGGCAAACGGAAAGAAACGGAACAAAACTGGAACCGTTTTTTTTTACTCCTACTGTAAGTGTGCTGGACAGTGCTAGAGAAGTGGTGGATGGTGGTTTGTTACTCTCAGTCATATGGTTCTGAAGGAATGTAATGCAGCAATTTTAAACTAATAAAAGAGTGAATCTCTTAGCCGTAGTCAAACCTCATAACCCCTTTGATTAAAGTATATTTGCGCAACTATAGTATAGTCCAAGAACTGACGTGGACAGCTCGTACCTCATATAGGTGTTGACAGCTCTTACCTCGTAGGTTATTAACGAACGAAGAGCTAGGGTCATTCATGAAATAGCCGCTGTTTAGGCAATTCTGCTTGCAATGTAGGTGTTGTCCGCAGTATCTTTGGAGAGGCCAGCTGCCACCTTGTACATGAGGTTGGAGCACACGCTCTTAGGGTTCAAAAATGCTTGACTTGTCTGTACAAAAGTGTTTTTAGCTACAGCCACAGCTTTAGAGTAAGGGACACTCCAAGAAATGTTATTACGGCATTTGCGCATGTGCGGGTGCACATAAATGTAGACGTCAATAGGTTAATATAAAGTAGGTGGGGTAGCCCACGACGTGGGGAGTAACACCAGACTGAAATTATTCACTGCACAAAAAAACGGCAAGATTTGTTCATTGGTAGCAATCGAGCAAAAATCTTTCTCTTGTGTCTGAATGAATGTTCACCAGTGTCTGGAGTTACCCCCACTTTGTTCGTTACTTACCATCACTGTGCTCTTAACTGAGGAAATTGGCCAGTGAGGCGAGCCTACTTAGTCACCACCGTTTTTGCCATACAACAACGATGGCAACACTGTCACTCATACCATAGTGTTTGACTCTCGGGTTTGCTCACCAAAAATGCTATTTTGAGGAGAGAAAGAGCCAACGAGACTCACGTGCTGTCATCTCATTGGTCGAAGCTCTTGCCGGACCACCGCGGATTTTCGTAGAGCGATCCTCTAGCTATATAAAACTCTGAAATGTGATTGCGATGGTTGTTTCAGAGATGACTGCAGCGTATTTCTCCTCATAATCACCCATGTGATAATGAGCAAAGCGTCAGCTACATGTATCAGCTATACAATCCAATTATCCAGTCCATTTTAGGCGAACCACCACGGTTTTTCCTGAAGTGATCCTCCCGAGCTGTTATGCTGAAAGCAGAACTTTGATTGGTCAGTTTCAAGACCAGCGATTCCCTCGCCCATGCAACTAGTTCATACACTTTCCTTATCTTCTGCGACGTCACGGGCAACTCATTTGTAATCCTCGGCGTGCATGCGGTTACGGTAGTTGGTTCGTGAGTTTGTCTGTCAGTCAGTCAGTCTGTCTGTCTGTTACCACGTTTTCTGCCACCACGCACAATAAATCATAAAAGTACTGCATTTGCACGTTATGGCGTGAAAAGCAAGTGAACAAGCCAATATGCATATCAGCACAGGCTTACCTCGACCGGGTCCGCTTGCTCTGTGTACCTTGGAGGCACACAAAAACTCACAATGAATGGTGTGTATCGACTCCCGCATGCTATCTACTACTGTAGCTAGCCCGTGTCAGACTCTTCGCGAACTACTAGTGTGGAAATCGGGAGCATTAATGCTAGCCCAGCCCATCAATTAGCGGTATCGCGCATGCAGCAGTTCGCCGAGGGTTTGCACTTCAGTGCTTTTATGCAAGCAGGAGACGGATGACGAACAGACATCAACATAATAAACCAATCACGAAACAGACCAAAGGTAATTGAAGAGCAAATTCAGGTCTTTCGGCAGAGATGAAGATTATTAGTTCTTCAAGAGAGACAGATGAAATAGAGGAAGAGACAGCTGCAAAATATATGTGCAAACCACTTAAAAACTGATTATAGTCATCAAATATCCAAGCTATATTCTTCAGTATACCCTCTCTTGCATGCTCACTAAATTGCTGATTTACAGTTGGGTCCCTCTTGCTCGCCCAAAATACAAATGCACAGCAAGTACGTCACTGATAACGAAATTTCCTTACGGTAAAGGAACTTGCTATAACAAAACCCAACTGGATTTGGAGTTAGAAAGGATATGCGTAACCTTAGAGTAATGTGCAAAGAAACTGGCCATCCCCAGCAATTCCGAACCGGTCGGCACATTTTAGGTTGTAGTCAGAGGTCAGACATTAGTCACGTGAATCGTGCAAGAATTTCAATTAGTGCACTGATTGACTGCAGACCTTACATGACTTTACAGGTTCTTTTGTGGTGGTGCAGGCCTGAATGTAGATGTAGATGGTAAGGGGTAAGGGCATATGCTTTGAGTGTCATAGAGTAAAATTCTACATCTACATTCAGGCCTGCACCACCACAAAAGAACCTGTAAAGTCATGTAAGGTCTGCAGTCAATCAGTGCACTAATTGAAATTCTTGCACGATTCACGTGACTAATGTCTGACCTCTGACTACAACCTACAACCTCGTGACACCCTAAAGTGCTGTAGATTACAAAATCCAGACAACCCAGATGCATTTATTATTTCCCTGGCACATTCACATTTTACTATCTTTTGGAGGGTTGACTTTAGTGGGTAACACATGTAAAATATGTGGACTAGCTTGGTTTACTTGCATGCCCACACTCATTATTAACCCTCGACGTGCATGCGCAATAAGGGTTGTGGTACTTGGTCTGTGTGTGTCGGTCGGTTTGTCTGTCTGCAGCTATTCTGGCACTACAGGCTACGAGGCGGCATATGAGTAATACCAATGGCTTCATAACTTGGCTGAAAACTAAAAATTTTCCTGTGAAAGCAAGCGTAAAAGCGAATATGCATAATCGCACTGGCTTAACGCGACCTGATCCACTTGCACTGTCTTAGAGGCAGATATCTATTAAGTGTAGCTAGCCTATGTCAGGCTCTCCGCGAGCTACTAGTGGGTAAACGCAAACTCTTAACCCAGCCCATTAATTAGCAGTACTTTAGTACTTTTTCATTGCTACGTACCTGATTGCTTACTAATTCAGTGCTCTGCCTGTTTTATCCACAGGGATTCTACCGGCATGGTCGCTTTGTCTTCGGTTTCAAGGTAAATACCAATGACTTACGTAAAGCTGACAGTAGTGATAAATGTATTTCAGTAAATGTTATCCCCTTTAATGGCATTCATCCAAATTACATTTTGTCACGAAGATAGCTGCCAAATATATCACCTTCCCCTAGGTACTCCAAGTATCACTTGTAGGTACAAGTTATACTACCATACATCACAGCCTCTTCTAACAGGCTCTTGGTAGGAAATAACCTGGGTCTATCATTTTCACATGTTTAGAACAAATACCACATATTTTTGGCGATTGAGCTCGAGCAGTTCATTTTCATGTGTTTTTAATCACGTAGAACATCACAGTATGTGCAGTGCCCGTCACATACACAAATTAACGGTGTCTTATACATGCTCCCTGATGAATTGGCAGGTTGGTCAAGGATATCCTCATGATGCTCCAAAGGTCAAATGTGAGACTCAGGTACGTACATGTTGTAGTGATAAAAGCAAAAGAAAACATCAAAGCCCTTTGATAGGGATGCAGTTAGTACTTGGTGTAATGTGTTGCATCACAATGCTCTGCAAGGATTAACAGTTGAACACCTCTCAGAAACCACACATAACGGCATGTCATGCTGTGTCTCGCCTTACCCTTGTACTTTTAATACCCATCCCACTTCCACAACTGCAAAGAAAGTAATATTATCGGAAAGAGTAGCCATCCTCGAATAATTATGTGTTCCCCATAGTGTGATAACTCACATGCATGGAAACTTGCTAGCACAACATCAGCATGAAACAGCAACCGGCTGGGTCCCTCACTATATACTCAGCAGTGGATTCTAACAGACCTACTGCTTGGCAATCAAATGGAAGAAGCATACCAAATACCTGTGTCAGATGCAGTGCTGTATCCCTCACAACAACATATATAAATATGCAATACTGCTACCCTTACCATGCTTTGCCAAAAGTTTGCGAGCTGATTGTCAGCAACACTTGGTGTGCCATGAAAGAATCTAATTGCCTGAAGGCCGCATGGTAATCACTTAAATGTTTTATCGGCTACAGGTTTATCACCCCAACATTGACTTAGAAGGAAATGTTTGCTTGAATATTTTAAGGTCAGTTAAATTAATAATAGTATATATTGTATTTATGACGGACTATAAAGTAGCCTTGTCCCCAGGTCTCACCTTTGAGAAAGGAATGGGCCTGATATTCAGTGGTTATACATTCACGAATTTAACGACACAAAGCCCTTTGAGAGTGATGCAGTTAGTACTTGTTGCATCACAATACTCTACAAGATATATCAATATCCCTAATATCTTCTGCAAGAGCACCCAACAGCTAAAAATAACTGTGCCTCTACCCTTGCTTGTGACAATGTAAAGGTTTTTATGTGCCTCCTTTATCCATCAGTGTGTTGCTAACATGCCAACTCTCACAAACAGTAAAGCCAGTTAGAGGGTGATTTCACACCACATTGGCAGACAAACTTGCCACATGTTGTAATACAAGCTTAGGAGAGTTACAACCCCCAGTGAGGTTAGGTTGAATGGAAGGCAGTCGAATTGGTCATTAGCCTTAGACTTTAGGTTTCTTTCATTCCCACGCACGAGCATACAGTGGATACCGAGGCAATTGCCTTCGTGGGTGGGCCTCAGGACTAAATTTCACCAAAAAATTGCTGCATGAGTTTTTAAAAAGTGAGTGTTGCTGCATGCTACTACGTACGTACACACATTTTACGTGTCTGGACAGTGCCAGCAGAGAAAGAAGTAACTGTTGTACTGTGTACCCTAAATGACAGTCAGGTGTGAAAGAGCAGGCAGGGCTCAGTGTAGGAGCAGCCACGGGTACACTTACAGTGTACTTATTTTTAAAGGAGCTATCACAAGGGTGTGTGCATACGGGAGAACTTACACTCAGCCAGCAAAAAGTAGGAAATGAAGGATTAGCCTTCGTTAGAAGCCACCAACTGCGTGAAAAAATGGGAAACTGGAGGGTCAGGGCTGACAGCCTCGAATTCACTTTGCAACTATGTACGGCATGGTTTTGAATACTAGCTGCTAGTGTTCAATAAATTACAGTATACAGGGCGTGTATGTATATGGAACCAGTGCGATAGCTCCTTTAAGTAAGATAAACATGAAAGTAAGGCAAGTGCAAAAAAACCTCTAATGCTCTTTAGGGAGGACTGGAAGCCAGTACTGACGATCAGCTCTGTCATTTATGGACTTCAGTTCCTGTTCCTGGTATGTATATAAAACAGTAATCGTGCACCGATGGGTAGTGTTATATACGTTCTTCACTTACAGGAACCCAACCCTGATGACCCTCTTAACAAAGGTCAGTCCAGTCCCATGTATTTTTGTAGGCAACAAGTTACCCACACTGAGAAAACCCACTGTTTTCTGTGTTAGTCACTAACATGACCTTCCTGACAGTTGAAAACCGAAGCATGAACGTGAATGCCAGTTGCAAAACAGATCCTCACATGGGTTCAGAAGAAAGGCCTTTGGTGCCTAGTCTTACCTCCAGTGCAGTTCTTCTGTGAAACACTAGCAATAGGAAGTGTATAGTACTGTATGTGTTTATGAGGCACGTATTGGAGATGCACTGGGGAACAATGAGCTATGCATAAAAACCATTAACACATCGAGGGATCTCTTACTCTTTTGAAACTCAAGTATGATTGCAGGGTCCTCAATCACTGACTAAGACCTCTGCAATTCCCTACCTATAAAGTTGTGCACCAAGCCTGTGACAGACATTATAGAGAAGCACCAACTTCAGAGAAATCTTGGGGCAGCCCTGTGAAAATATACTTAGAGGGGTATTGTAAGGGCTAGATTTAGAAATGTTGGAACAGAACAATAGGGGCAGAGTGAAAGAATGCAATTGAGTTCTGTTTTTCTAAATTTAGCCCTTATAATACCACATTGCCTTTAAGGGTTTACGAGTAGTAAAGGTGTTTCCATGTGTGTAACTCTTTATGTGATGTAATCACATGTATGCCTGTGGGTGGGACGTCGTGAGGTCAGCAAAGTTCCCTGTTCTGACATCGCAGGGGTGTTAAAACACGAAAACTGTCTAAATTTATTCTGCATGGTATTAAAGGGAATGTGGCAGTAGATAAGGGCTAAATTTAGAAATGTTACTAAAGATAGAACTAAACAATAGGACCCAGTGCAAGAATGCAATTAAGTTTCCATTTTCAGTATATACCAGTTTCTAAATTTAGCCCATAATTATATTGACACATCCCCTTTAATTACAGTGTACATGAACATCCATGTGCACTCTATTCGCAGATGCTGCTGAGGTTCTGCGACAGAACCGACGACTATTTGAACAGAATGTCGCCAAGTCAATGAGAGGGGGATATGTGGGATCAGTCTTCTTTGAACGATGTTTAATGAAGTAATTTCCACCAGTGAACATACATTATTACATCCACCACTCTCTGCTCAAAAATACACATGTGTGACATGCATTAAGTGCAGTGTATTTTAGGTGCTGTATTTTTATTTTCATTGATCCTCATGAATCATTAGTTGAATGACCAGCCATAATATAAAAGTACCTGTTGCTCAGTAGCTGAGTCTAAAAGAAGGATAATTTACCACTGCTTGTCAGCTTGGGATTAGCCACTTTTTACGTAACCTAAAGCTCTTGTGGCTGGTTCACAAACTGCTCTTGCATTTATCAGCACAGGTGTTGTTCTGATGCAGTGAAGCTTGGCAAACTGTTCACTGTTGTCTTTTTGAGCCTTCGAGCCTTAGTGTTGGAGAAACAAAATTGAAAAGTGGTTTGCATGTGTGCATCCACTCTTTTACGGAGCTACCTAGTGGTTCGATTCATTGTCCACTTTGCAGATGAATAGCACGCTAATATTATACCTTGCTGCCACAGCAGCTGTTTGTTCATTGTTAGCATTGTGTGTGGGAAAGTGCTCACTGAAAACTGCATTCAGAGACCAGCGCATAAGGCCTGTGCATTTGCTGTTGGTCCAGTTGTGACCTGCTCTGCTTGGAATCTCTGGAAAGGACCTCCAGTTGCCCACTGGGGGTGGTGATACCAACTGGCAAATGGCAGCTGGCCCGAATTTCCAGGTTTAAGGTAACCATAGGACCTGCACTCCACGAGGTCCCCAATATTATCTTCAAAGTCAGGATTCGTGTCCCTCCTTCCCGTAGGTCATGTATATACTGTAGTTCAATACACGGTATGTGAGGAGGGTTGGGCTGGTGGAGGTCATAGAATGTACGCTTGGCTAGTGAACTATCATTCAGTGCATAGCCAATTGATTTTTAAAATAATTTATAATAGTACGAGGTTCCAGCTGATTTCTCATGAACCTCCTGAGCTAAAAGTAACATGAGAACGTGATAAGAAACCAGTTAATTTTCGACAAGTTAAACAGAATTTCATGTATAATTATAGGAAATGTATCCCGCAAAACATGATTTGTACAAATGTTGCTGATCTTTTTCCACAAGACAAGTTTTCTGTGTCTGCTTTCAGGCAGCTCATGCCCGCTCACAAACCATCACCGCCCACACACAAATGATGGGGTGGAGCTCTGCCTTTCACCCTGCTGAGACATGTCTCACCCATGCAATCTGGACCTTTTTGCATTTTGCTTTTTTGAAAGGGTAGATGAAAGAAACATCCAAAGTGCAAGTGGACACTTTGCCTCAACAAAACACAATATGACAAAAAACTGAAAGTTGGCCTTAGAAAACGAAACAATTATAAACAATGCCCTGTGGCTATATAAAAAAACCTAGCCAAAAATGGTTCCAAAAAATAGTTCTAGGGCAAAATATTCGCTCTGGTGCTAGAATGCTAGTTGCTAGGGCCCAAAAAAATATTATAGGGCATAAACCTGTTCCAGGGCTACAAGGCTAGGTCCTTCTAGAGCTAAAAAGCTAGGCTATAGGGCTGAACTCTTGCCAAAGGCATCAGAACTAGGGCTAGTGCTAGTGCCTAGTTCTGCACTAAACATCGGGACACAACCGGATATCAACGAACCTTCAAGCCGTCCATGTAGTGCCCTCGCCGCACTTGGGACAATACAAACGCGGAGGCCCTCTCGGGTTCATTGTAATCCGGTATGTCCGTCGCATGGAGTACATAACTTAGATTATTAATAAGATACCACTTCTAGGAAGGCCTAGTATTCCACTCAAAACATCAATGGTAACTTAACTATCACTCTTCTATGCTAAGTGTCCTCCTATTTCAATGTGTCATGCTACAGACTTAAAACCCCAGCTCCTGGCTTCTCTTGGTTTCTACAAAAATTGTGGGGGTGGTTGAAATGGTAGAGTCATAGTAATCGTCCTCAGCCTCTACGGGAATGTGGTAGTATTTTATAAAGGGCATAAAATGTCTCTAAAAATATAACAAAACAATAGGGGAACAGAAAACTTTTTTGGCCAAATGTTTCGACTGCTCTGCAGTCCTCATCAGTGGCAAAAAGTTAAAAAAATAGGCAATGGCTGAGTTTTTAAGGCATGAGAGACAGAGGAATGAAAATTAAATTCCAATGTAACTAAGAGAGGAAACAAGAGGCAAGAATGAAAATGAAATAGCAAGGTAGCTAGGTTTGCAAAGGTATATGAAATAAAATAAAGTACACAAAAAAAAACAAAAATAAATAAATAAAAGTGGGGGAGCGAAAGATGAAGGATAGAAAAGGAAAGAAACACTCTTCAGTGCAAACAGTGATATACAGGTGGAAGGGTCCCCCCTTCCCTGTTGAAGCTGGGATGTCTCTGTATGTGCCACGACTCCAGGGCACACCTTCGAAACTGGTTGTTCTCATGGTCAAGGATTGACGTAGATTGGAAGTCTACTTGATGACCCAATTTCCATACATGCTCAGCCACAGCAGACACATCAGTCTTCGCATGTTTCACTGCTGCCTTGTGCTCGCTGAGACGCGTTTCCAACAGGCGGCTTGTCTGGCCAACGTAGACCTTAGAGCAGGTCTTGCAAGGAATACAGTAGACAACGTTGGCTTGTTTGAGAGGAGGAACTGGGTCTTTGACTCTGACCAGTTGTTTACGGAGGGTAGAAGCTGGCCTGTATACAACCCGAATTCTCAGAGGGTAGAGAAGACGTTGTATCGCCTCCGACAGACCCCTAACATAAGGAATTACAATAGATCCGGACCACTTTTTTTTGTTTTTTTTGTGTACTTTATTTTATTTCATATACCTTTGCAAACCTAGCTACCTTGCTATTTCATTTTCATTCTTGCCTCTTGTTTCCTCTTTTAGTTACATTGGAATTTAATTTTCATTCCTCTGTCTCTCATGCCTTAAAAACTCAGCCATTGCCTATTTTTTGTATTTTTTGCCACTGATGAGGACTGCAGAGCAGTCGAAACGTTTGGGCAAAAAAGTTTTCTGACTAGTGTTAGTAGATAGAATTCATAGAGAATGCAATGTCCTAGTCAACCAAGTATACTTACAATAGGGGAACAGTGAAAGAATGCAATTATTGAGTTTCGTTTTTCAGTAACATCTAAATTTAGCCCTTCTATACTGCCACATTCCCTTTTATCAACACAGCCACTAGACTCCATTACCATGCATCATTACACAGTCAGGAGCTTGCTCAGATCATACAGTGAAAGTGTACCAGAGGAATGCAACACATTATTGGCGAGCAGTTCAGGATTTTGCATGTGTTTTGTTGTGTGTATTTAGGATCACGCAGAACATCATGGTATGTGTAGTGCCCGACACAAATAAATAGAAAATTTACCACATTGAAACGACTAGGTAGGTTCGCTTCGCTACAGTAGAGAGAAGAAAATGTGGTGGAGGCCTGTTCATAGAGGTGAATCATGCTGTCCTGTAAGTCTGGAAGTACAAGAGTACAATGCATTTTTGGCAAACAAAGCAGGTACATAGTTGAATTTCCGCGTGTTTCACGCTCATTTAAGAACATGCATTACGGTATGTGCAGTGCAGCTGTGTGGGTCACATAAAAACCCCGCATTCAGACTAGGTGGGCTCGCTCCACTCACCAATTATACATGACCAGGTGGGGGTCCAAACATAGAGGGTTTGGTTTTACACAAACACAATAATAAAGGCCAGTAGGCTTGCATAACACTGAAGAACTGGCTTCCCCCTCTGTTGGCAAATTTTGTTACTCAGTTCCCTTTCTTACAAAAATTCCTCGTGATGCATGATGCATAAAGACCTTTTTATTAGCACAATAGAAAAGAGTGAGGAGGAGCATAATGAGTACATACAATGTAAAAGAAAATGCTGTTCTTTAGTTTTTTTCTTCTGTTTCAGAACTTTGTGGTGGATGCTCCGGTGAACCTGGCTCAGATAAGAGATTATCTTCTGTTCCACTTTCATCACTGCATTATCAGAAAATAGAAAATCTCTAGACTATACAAGCACAATTGCTTACGCTTTACAATTAGCTTGTGACTAATCCAGACACTGAAGCAATAAACACGTGGTAATTCGGACAGCTGAAGGAAGAGGCATCCTGTTTTCAACGGTGACATGCACCATACACCTTCCACGAGACTTTTACATGTGCATGTAGTAAACTGTAAATAGGCCCACTTCCACAGTCTTAGGGTGCGGTTTCGTGCTCATCAACATCATTCTTAACCCTTTGGGTGCCATTTACATATAATATATGCACAGAGCCTCCATAAGTGCATAAGAATTTATATATGGCTATAATACTAGGCGCTAATATGTTATACATCAATTTCTGCTTATTTAAGGAGACACCTATGGCGCCCAAAGGGTTAAAGACCTGGTTCTCCTTCATTATGGGTTTACTAGAGGGATTTTACCTCTAGCTTCTCCCACCATGCTCCCAGCTCATCCTTACTCATCACCGCACATGCTCAAAAAACTAATCACACCATTGCCAGAAGGAGTTAAAGAGTTGCAACACTTCGCTTCTCTCTAACAACGGAGACTTTGTATATTGACACAGAATATTTTTGCACTTAGCAACTTGTGGTTAATCGTCTGCTTATGCAATGTCAAGTGTGGCATGGACCTAACATATTTTGCTTCCGTTTCCAACTCTCTTTCCTATCTATAACAAGGCCAAGATTTTCTCTCATACACAACATGGGCACGTGCAACAAGAGATGGAACTACACACCATCAATTCCGTAACATTGTTGCATGTTATTTTCTTACCTATCACTTGATGAGGCTTCAGAAGTGGTTGCGGTGGGTGGCTCGTTTTCACTTTCACCCTTGTCTTTTTCTTCCAGTCTTGGCCCTTCAGCACTATCTGGTAACGGTTCATTGTCATCAGAAGGATTATCATCACTGGAATCGACAAATGCCTTTGATATAACTTTTCTTCTTTTCCGTCCACCCTCTCGACTTCGTTTCTTATCAGGATCAGTAGCCCTTTGTCTAATAAAAATTTAATAATAAATATAATAAATTTTCACGCCCTAACTCTGAAATGCAGTATTTTTATGAAATTCGCATCAAGCCAGTGTAGTGCTTAACCGTTTGCTATCACTCTTTTGTTGTACAGTTGCGCGTGGCGATAGAAAATGTGGTAACAGACACATGGACGGACGGACACACAAAGTAACGAACCAAGTACCGTAGCCCTCACTGTGCATGCCCACCGAGGGTTAATGACATGCCCTGAAAACCTTGTCACTTCCCAGTAAAAGGATCATGAATATCTTCTTGTATGTAACTTAGAATGGCCAATAATATTCAAAAGTGAAAGATTCCACAGCCTAATAATTCCTCGAGGCACCACATATTTTTGCAAAGTATAATATAACCTTTTCCGGTGGCGTTTATGTTGCTGCTTGTGTTCTTCGTCTTTGCTATGGTCAGCTCTGAAAAAAGAGCACAAAAAACTAGCATGACACATCCTTCAACCATGTGGCTTATGCCACATGGTTGACATTGAGCAGCCAGCAAATGTATTGCAGTGAAAGTGGCAACAAAAATGGAAAGCATTAAAGTGCAAACCCTCGGCAAACTGTGCATGCGCGGTACCGCTAATTGATGGGCTGGGCCATTAGTATGCGTTTACTCGTGGTCTCCTGCTAGTAGCTCGCGGACTAGTTACAGTAGTAGATAACATGCGGCAGTCGATACACGCCCTTCGTTGTGACTTCTTGTTCCTTCAAGATACACAATTGATTCTTCAATCCTCAAACTTGATAATGGTAGCACGTATGTAGATGAAACTTGAAACGTATGGAGATGAAACTCTATACGTGCTACCATTGGAAGTGAAGAAATTGCCTGAGGCTATTTGCTGTTATTTATTGTTGTATGTTTCATGTTGGAGATTGAATACGTTATGTATGCATAGCTCTTACCTATGGATTATTTTTGTAACCTTTTATACCTCTTATATGGTTTATTTTATATATCGCAGATTATTTTTGATAACTTTTATACTGCCTGTACCGTCTGTTGTACTCATTTCACCACCTTCGTGCATCAGCTCGCGTGTTTTGCTAGTCCCAAGTAAGCCCTTATGGATATAATGAAAAGCACTAAAGTGCAAACCCTCGGCGAACTGCGCATGCGCGGTGCCACTGATTGATGGGCTGGGCTGCTATTAGTATGCGTTTACTCGTGGTCTCCCGCTAGTAGCTCGCGGAGAGTCTGGCACGGGCTAGCTACAATAGTAGATTGCATGCGGGAGTCGATACATGCCCTTCGTTGTGACTTCTTGTGCCTTCAAGATACACAGAGCGAGCGGACCCGGTCGAGGTAAGCCTGTGCTAATTACCATATTGGCTTGTTGACTTGGTTTTCACGCCATAACTTTAGAACGCAGCACTTTTACGAAAATCGCCATTTTAAAAATGAAGCCAGTGTAGCGCTGAACCCGAATTGAAAGGTGACACGGGAGTGGGGTCTGGGTACGAGACTACGAAACGACTGACTTCCTCTGGCCCTACCTGCACTACTGCTCTTTAGTCGACCAACCTCTGACAATGAAGAGAAAGCGTTGTAACAGTTACCATGAAACCATTTGACCAAAGCGAAGGACAGAGGAGACCGCGAACATCATCTACGCGAGTGAAGCCAACGTGTGGGGCAAAGTCGAGGAAATACAAGTTGGGGAAAAAAGATTCCAATACGCGGAGAGCCCTGCAACTTGTGCTATTATACTTTGTCACCAAAAGTTCAAAATCACTACTGGTTCTGAGTCATATACACTGCCGAGTGTTGAGGAGTTTTCAGACAGCCACTATTGCAAAGCAAAATCTTTTTGGAATTACACAGCATAATAATTATGTTCCCTCACTGGAGGAGGGGAAGGCTTTCCCGAAAATTGTTCGAAGGGAAAGGGCCGGCAAAGATGTTACTGGCGAGGCTGATTCAGGGGATGAGCAGGTGCCAGACCTCCCATGTGTCCCACCATTCTCTGCAGAGGAGCTTCCTGTTGTTCAGGAGAAATAATCGCGCTTTTTGTTATAGGCTGTGACAGTGGGGTTTTCGATTGCTGTAGGAAAGCGTTTTATGGAAAAACTATGCTCTCATGTGTACAGAAGAGCAAGATACACGATTCTTACCCATCCAAAGCACTTCCACTGGACCTGCACAACCAGGTGCCTCGGAAGTAAAGTGGTCTTTACCTCGGAAGACCCTCAGGACTACGTCAGCCACGTCAACAGTATGTGAAACATGTGAGCGTTATGCCGATGTTGTGGTCTATGACCGCAAAACATGTCTCTATGTCATTGTAGTTGAGCTGAAAGGTAGCGATCAGCCAAGTGAAGCCCAGAACAATGAACAAATGGTGGGGTTGTGGGGGAAGGAACAGCTGTGTATGCTTGGGTTGGAGGTGAAGCACGGCAAGGTGTTGCCAAAAGTCTTGGCCTTGGAACACGAAACAATGAAGATGTTCTTTCTAGAGGAACTTGACCTCGAAACTGTGACCGACATTTGCCGTCTAATGAAAATCATTGTGTCGTTCATTACGTATGTGATGAACTGTTAACATTTTTAAAATGAAGCCAGTGTAGCGCTGAACCCGTTGGTGTCGCTTTTTGGCCATTTTGTTGTGCATGGTGGCAGAAAACGTGGCAACAGACTGATAGACAGACACACAGACCAAGTACTATAACCCTCTAGCGCATGCACGCCGAGGGTTAAAATGCCATCACCATAGCAGAGGAGCACAAAAGCTGACTTTCTCGAGAATTGAAAGGTGACACGCGAGTGGGGTCTGGGTACGAGACTACGAAACGACTGACTTCCTCTGGCCCTACCTGCCCTACCGCTCTTTAGTCGACCGACCTCTGACAATGAAGAGAAAGCGTTGTAACAGTTACCATGAAACCTAAGTGAGAGACGAGGTGTGTCCACAGCCAATCACCCATCTCTCCTCCGCTACTGCCTCCTCCTCTGGGGCTGCCTCCTCCTCCACTGCTGCCTCCTCTTCCACTGCCACTGCTGCCAGCAGCTCACATGTCACTGCCCAACCAACGAAGGCAGTGCACAAGATCACCCACCACCGACAAAGCGGCCACGAATTTGCAGCAAGTGCCGACCAGCAAACATTTTGTAGGTAGGCACCACTACCTCCACTGTCTGTGTACCAACCAGGTGTGCCACGTTTGTCTCCGCAGAGCAGTTGACGACTCTCTCCAGATCACAGAGGCTGGCGACTTTGGTGCGAAGGAAACGCTGAAACACCAGTCGGGTGAAAACTTGGTGCAACCCACAATGAGGAAGGAGAAAGTGTTTGGAGCCCAACCATCACCTGCCATATGAGGTAATGGAGCATGGTGTTATTCTCGTTTTTCCCCACACAATTTTCCGCATGAAGGTGGACAAGTGTCTCTCCCAGTCCATGCTCCTGGAAGAAATGGTGGAGCATGCTGACGATAGGGTTTGGCCCCCTTCCCCGTATCGCAGGCTTGATTAATGAGGTAGTTGATCTGCCTTGGAATGGCTTCACAACATACTCCAAAGATTCCACACTTGCGAGGGGTGAGGAAGTAGCAGGTTGGAGTGGATCAGAGGGATTGTGAACTTGTTGTGCCATGTCAAAGGAGTAGTGGACGGAGGGAGTCGGGAGGAGGGTGGAGGAGGAGAGAACACGCCAGTCTGTTGGAAGGTCTGCCTCACGGTCTGTTTGTCCTTGTCACACACTGTGTGATAGTAGGACTGTTCCTTCGTGGCCAACAGCAGGTGTTTCTCAGCCTTCCATATGGCCTAAAAGGTATGAAGTGTAATTATTACGCCTAGTTGTACTTACAGCCGATTTCTGCTCATCGGGTTGGTTAGCAGCTCTCACAATGGCTGTGCTGTTGGATTGGCATACTCAACAGAGGTCGCTCATAGGCTTGGTGACCATCATGTGAGGAACCACTTGCCTCGAGATAGAGACGAAGGTGGAGTATGCCACTTGTTGGTGAGGGGTACTGACTATTGATGTGCAGTACTGCTGCCAAACCTGAAGTTTGGTGGTGCTGGATGGCAGCAGCTGCACATCAGTGCATATATATCCTGGGATTTGTCGAGGAAGGAGGATGGCGTTGGCTTCTGCATATGTGTGCAGTAATTGTACCACTCTCTGCGTGTCTCTGAAGCTGATGGTATTTGATGGTAGCCTGTGTAGGTTGGCATGTCATCTTGGAGCTAGTCGGTTCGTTTTCAAGCTCTGCTGCACGTTGCGGAACCTCCTGTCGGAGATTGTGTGAAGGAAGAGGAAGGTCTTCCTGCACACTCTCTCCACCATGCCAAAAGAGCCTGTAGGACCTCTGCCGATTGGTTGAAGGGTGACGGTCCTTGTGGAGTACAAAGTGAGATCACTGCTGGCTTTGAAGGCCGAGAGTTGGCCAAGGAGTGCCATATCCAGCTCTGCTCATGTGAGTTCACTGACTTCTCTCCTGTAGCTCTCCATACTGTCAGCCGTAAACCTAGTGCTGCAACCCCCATCCGCCAGATCACACCCACATCCGTCCCTGAGGTACTTCTCTACCATCACTCTCTCCTCTCTCTCCCGATATTCTCTGCTGGGGCTTGGACAGGCGCAGCGTTCACCACAAGAGGCTGGCACATCTCCTGTTCCTCCTCCACCAGGCTGTCTTGCAGCTGTGATGACTGACTGGGAGCAGTAGCTGACTGGCTGGAAGGATCATCTTGCCACTCTATGTCACTCTCTCCTCTCTCTTCCTCTGAACTGTTTTAATAATCATAGCTAGCTATGTTTATTTTAACTGCATTTCAACTTTACGAGAACTAACTTCATTGTCATCTGAGACAAAGTAGTCTGTGAGAAACTCAGACAGCCTATTCTGGTCACCATGCGAAAGTGCCAGTTCCCGTAGCACTTGCGCTACTGTCTACGTTGTTGTACCATCAGCTCCAGATGCCATGTTGTTTATTCTGAGGGTTTCCTTGGTAACTCGTATCATGTGCTGTTAGTAATCGCGCTTCGATCGTGTGCGCGTCTGTGCACGCGGCCACGAAGTCAAACCTCACGTCTTTGACAGGTCGCTGTGAGCTTTAGGAACGGCGGATTGCCACCGCTCTTCCACAAAAAGGTAGGGGAAAAGCTCTAGTTTTCCATGGTATGAAAAACCTAATGTACCCAGATTCATCTATTTGCAGGCATATCTCGAAGTTATAATTAGCGCCGAATGGTACCTTTTCCCAGAGAGGGTCACATAAGTGTAAACCCCTTTGGCGAAGTGCACATGCACGGTATGCTAATTGATGGGCTAGGCTATTAGTATGCGTTTACTCGTGGTCTCCATGCTAGTAGTTCGCGGAGAGTCTTTCTTGTCTAGCTAGGTGGAAGCTTTATGGAGTGCAAAACTATTCTTGTCGAGCTCGAGTCTTTTATGAAAAACAAAGAGAGCTAACTTCCAGCTCTAAATTTGTCAAACTCACCTGAAGTCGGATCGCTGTTAGTTGAATGCACCCACGTTGAAGCTTCCGGTTTAATAAAACATAAATCTCGCATTATACGAGACATTTGCAGAACGACTGCAATGCTATGTATATCCCATTCCTATCTTGTCTCCCTTCTGTTTTATACCACCCCTACATCCATCCTTTTTTATAGTTACTACTAAATACCTTTTCTTTTTAGGTGCCGGACCGGTACTTTCTCCGTCTTCACTGGAACGGTCTTTCTGCAAACAAATATATAATTATATATTATATATCATGAGAACAAAATTGTGTTTCTCACTAGCTAGAATTCGACCCATATTTGTTTGGTACCCCATATTGCCCATATGGAGGTACCAAAAAATATGGGTCGAATTCCACTGTGACAAGGAGCAATAAAAAGGATTTTTAGGCTTTGTTTTATTGAATTAATGAGTTCACATTCCTATAGGAGGGGGAAAAAGTAGAAGCCGCGCATGCTCGTGCATATGTATGTGTGCAATTGCATTGCGTGCGTTCTACGGTGTTAGTTTGACAACTTGTTCGGAGCAAAAATATTGTTCCTATGTATGTTCTGCCATGTTCGCTACATGCACAAGGAACAGGACATGAAGGAATGTTTTGGGCTTAGAACAAGTTGTCAAACTGAACGCGCACAATGCAATTGCGAACTTATGCGTGGATGCGTGCGCGACTTATATTTAATACCAACTTTAATGATGCATTAACAAAGCGTGAAATTCTGAAAAATGTAGTAGTATAATTCAACCCATAGATTTTAAAAACTGTGGTGAGGTATATACCTCTTACAGGTCATATTTGTGCCCATTCTCATGTAGGAACTACGTAGCCCTCTAATATACCGTAGGACACGGAGAAAGCCGCTGTGCATAATGCCAAAGAACTGTTCCCTATAGGCAGTCACACACTGGTTTCTCTTCTCATAGATAATGTATGGAGGAGGAATATGAACTAATAACCTTGTGAACAATCGCCAAATATTTGGTGACTACCACCCACACCCATATCTAAGTGAGCAAGATGCACATTAACCCTGGAGCAGTAGCCATGTTGATAATAACCCGGAAAGTTACCTCAAGCATAACGAGTAAAGCATCTTCTAGCCACTACTTAAACATTCCTGGTTACAGGAGTATAATGTTTGCAATACATTTTTGGCTAGCGAAGCAATCTTGACCACTATACATTTGCACATGTTCATTGTTGTGGTCGTGTCGGTACATAATACATAATATGGCAACACAGTTGATTTGGTGGGTTCGCTTCGGTCACCAACGTCTAGTACCTTTTTCCTTGTAGGCTTAGAATCAGGAGAATGTTCAGAAAATTGCAAAAGGTTTTGTGTCTTCATTTTAAACTGCGTTCTTTGTTCTTCCAGTTGCTGTGCCTGAAGTTCTTTTTGTCGAAGTAGCTCACGCTGCAGAGAGAAAGAGAGTATTAAAAAGGTTATGTAAAGTCCTCATGCTTCCACTCATGAAATATGTCTTCAGGGACAACTGACCACTTAAAACTATTTTTAACTCAAACTTTTAAACTGGGACTAGACTAGGTAGCTGACTCTTAGAAAAAAAGCCAGTGCTCCATTATGAAACCTGCAATGCTTGCAACCACTTACTCACTCATGCTTATACAAACAATATTCACCTGTTCTTCCTCTTGCTTTAGTCTGAGAGTATGTTTTTCTTCTTCTAATTTTTCTTTTAGGGCCCTTTCCTCATCATCTACTCTTCTAGCCCTAGAGAGGTGATGTTGTGCCTAAATTTCAAAATAAAACCAAGGTCAGGTACACCTAATAAGCGTATACAACTCTTTAGCCTCATCAACAGATCCTATATATCCGTAAATGGCATGCTTCTGCAATATACATACTCCATGAAGAGAGAGACCACTCCGCAATGGAACCAGTCAAGCAATAGAATAACTGCTGGTAGAACACCACCTTCACCCAAAAACATGGTGCCCCTACTCTTGTGACAGCATCCAGTCTTCAAGTTTGGTGGATCTATATAAGTAGGAGTGCAGATCGCCCAAGACACCACCCCAAGCTTTTTGTGCTGTATTCTATGTTGCCCCTAATCTTTAGCTTCGACATAAGGCCAGGTGATTCAACCTACGAAAGGGTTCTGCTGGACGATAGGCAAGCCCGGCATGACCTTGAATTTCATGGGATTAATTAAATAAAGTTTCTTTTCATTCATAAAATCCTGTTCATGCACAAACAGTTAAGAATGGCACTCCCCTTTCTTAAGGAAGGGACCTAGGGATGAGACTATTAACGTTTCCTACATCTTCAAGTTTGAACTCTGATCTCTCGTGAACCAAGGTACGTTTTCCCCATGTGTATTGTCTCCAGTTTGACGTATTAGAGTGACTGTATGTAGGCTCTCTTAGCTTGTGCATCATAACCTGTTTGCTTCTCCACTTAGTTGTAAAATTGTGACCGTGCATTCTGAAAAGTAGTAAGTATTAGCAACCTTTTGTGAAAACCCTTTACTGAAATGATGTCACTGTTCCATTCCGGATATAATTGTAGCTGTTATTGTAGCAGGCTTACAGATATGACACAATGCCTAAACGGTGATTTATCAATCTTTCTTGATACGCACTCCGTGACACATACCCCCCCAGCAGCCTTTGCATGGCGTTGTCCCGCTTTGTGTGACCGTTAAAGCGCAAATGCAAATCAGACATAGCCGTCGTTTATTCAAAGGCGACATATTATGCATCCACTTCATGATTGTGCTGCAACATATAAAGGCGTTTTGCCAGTTGGCTAGGCACACTAATATTAATAGTTTTACCATAATTATCGAATTCATTTTACCACGCTTGATTTCTTTATTCCAAAAGCTGAGCTTAGCACAGAAGTACATTGAATCGCATGTTGGCTTTTCACTCATACACCTCATGTTTCACGCCATACTCTCGAAAACAGTAGTTTCAGGAAAACTCTCTTCAAAAATTTAAGCCTTAATATGTTGGGTATCGATCATCATTTAGCCATCTTGTAGTCTGAAGTACTACAATAGCAGTAACCGACAAAGAGACATGAAGGAGTTTTGTAAACACCTCTGCACCTTTGCCAGTGTAGACATCGACACGTTGTGTCACTGCACTACTGCACCAGGGAGGCATGATAATCATTGCTGCCGACTGATAAAACCACACCACAGAAAAGCACCTTCACACTTACACACACAGACAGTCTCACCACTAGTGGATACACATACCTGACTGAGATAATCAGCACATTTGCGAGCCTCATGTGTGGCATGTGACAGATCAAACTTCATTCGGTCACCCTCTTTACTGAGGTAGACAAAGAATCTACAGAAATAAGCTTTGATAATTCAGCCCTAATGTTCATTTTTTGGGGCCGAGGACGCATGATTATATATATATATATATATATAGGTCACTAATACGGAACATTATACATGGAAAAAAGCGAGCACATAGGATAGAGTATTAATCAACTACAGCCCTTTTTCCAAGGAAAAAAGAAGAGCCGCCTAAGGGGGACATATTGGCTGAATTCTACACAAACCCTATGTGTGCGGATAAATTTTTTCTGTACTCAAATAATATGCACCTGAAGACTAAGATTGTGCACATCCAGTTTAAGTTCTTAACTCCCCGCCAGAAAAAAATCAGCCTAACCTGTTTTCTGAAGCAGAGGAGATTGGAAGTGCATGTAATGTTGCGTAACTGGCGAGCCTTTTGTGCATACAACAACACTGCTGCAAAGTTTAAGCCCAAGAAACGGTGAATCGGAACGTGCTGTGGCCTCGCTTCATAATGAACGGTGCTCCCTGGTTGTGCCTTCAATGTCTTGGTATGCGTGTGCAAGGCACATTCATTCCTTGTGTGCCAAAAACAGCATTATAGAGTACAGAAGTAATAAAGAAGTACTGAAGTGTAAATCCTTGGCATGGTGCGTTAATGTGTACTTTATGCTTGCGTCCAACTGATGGTTGATGGGTCGGGCCACGCCATACAGTCTAATACCAAGCAGCAAGCTTCTCGTTCTAACGCAGGCTTGCTGCATCAGTGTGTAGCGTTAAGAGCAACGCCGGATCTAATACACATCCTAATACACACCTTGAGCAGCTTCATCCCGCAGTGGTGCAACGAGTTGGCTAAACCTGGTCGAGGTAAGCCAGTGCTGATAACAGTCATTTCAAGAAAATCACATTTAGTTATCACACACTGGTAGTTCTGAAGTTCTTTGTATCGCTTATAGGCCACCTTGTAGCCTGTAGTGCCAGAATATGAATCGACAAACACAAACACTGAAAAACCTGTAACCCCTCGTTGCGCATGCGAGGGTTAATGAACATTTGTAATGAGTGTGAAATTTACCAGTTAGTAAATTTCAACACATTGTATCATCAATTGTGAAAAAATTTATCATCCTGACACAAGATGACAATAATATAAACATACCTCTGAGCCATCTCTAACTCCCTAACCGCAGACAAAACTGTGTTCAGGCTACTCCGTTCATCCCTGGTGTATGCAAAATAAGACATTTTCTGAATCATATGTGAGGTTAAGCAAGTGCAAATACACACAATCCAGGACGAACTTTTTAATTCTGGGGAAAAAGGAAACCCAGACACTCTGCAGTCTACACCGAGTGCTCTACTACCTGAGCCAGGGCCCACTATCTACTTTATTAGAACAAATGCTATGCATTTCTAGCAAGGGAGAGCCAGCATATATTCAGAACGACATTCAATTTTTCGTGTGTATTCACTAGCTACTCAGTGCCCGTGCAGTGCCCGTCAAATACATAAAATATTGACGCATTCAGACGACTTGGTAGGCTCACTTCATTCGTCAACAATACAACGGGAAAAAAATGGAACTACTCTGAGTGAATTCTTGGAAAACTTAGCTTATATATACACAGAACACGAGTTGGTCAAGGTAATTAACTGCAAGATGCCCAAACTCCACGCTAAGCAACATGCATGAATGATATGTGTGGTAGATAGCAAAGCAGCATAATTTAATTCATACTGTTAATGCTGCATACCAGCTGCTAAACAATATTCTGGGATAGCAAGCCTAATTGTAGCTAACTGGCCTAATTCTGGTATGGAATGTTAGTTGCGTACAGTGTTTGTCTGATCTATAATTGCCGAGCGCGTTAGCGTGAGGCAACTACTCCGGGTTGTATTCTCGCGATATGCGTACGTACGTACGTCGTCAATTAGTCACGCTTAGGAATGTAAATTAGTCACAAAAAGGATGTGTAACTTCCGCCGTGCGTGCAGATTCGTAGGAAGTCAGGCTTTGCGTGCAGTCAGTGGTTAGCTGTGAGTTGAATACCGAGAGACTATTGTGTACACTGCTCAATCTTCAAAACCCAGGAGTTTGGTATAGTAGCTACAGCCCTTGGCTACACCAAAGGAAAGGTCAGATCTAAACACAACACAGCAACTACTACAGCGTAACTACGCCGACAAGTTTTCCAACACGTACACTGAACCTGGCACACATGCAGCATCTGCCAAAGATCATCTCATGAGAGGCTTTGTTTCGTTTCTTTCAGGTTTTAAGTAGTACACATGTACAATGTAAAACACTGTCTATTTTAAATAAGAAACTTGTTTTTCAAGAGAGGATGTAAACTGAAGAAACCCATGTCGATATGGGTTTTTAAATAGACAGTTGTAACTATGCCTTGCGGGTGAAGTGAGCATTCACGTGCACACTAGACAAGCTAACAACGGAAGAACTTAAAGCGGTGCAGGAAGAACTTAAAGCTTCCTCATATTCTTCCTGCACATAAGCAAGTTGTGCGGAAATTCCTGCACATGTAGGAAATTTCTGGCAATACATCACGATATGGGGTTTTTAAATTTAAATAGACAGTTGTAACTATGCCTTGCGGGTGAAGTGGGAGTTCACGTTCACACTAGACAAGCTAACAACGCTCTATTGCATTAGTCCAGTGCCTTACTGCACTCGTGATGCCCACTACAATTGGTTTGTTCGATGAACTGCCATAAAACAATGGGTGGCGACTGTATTCGCAGCAGAAAAACTTCTATTCTCAACAGGGATCCTTTTTCATTTCAACTAGCTACGTACGTATGCGACACTTGATTTATGGTATGAGATATTGAAGCGAATTTGAAACACCAACAAAATGGAGAAAAAACATAAACAACACCTGCAAATATATTTCACTCTATTCCATAATTATTGTATGTAAAATAGTGCACAGCATGGATCACCTGAGAGCTCCCATTGCCAGTCTCTGCTCAACTAAAGCCAAGTTGAACAGTAAGAGAGAATCACTTGGTGCTATATGTCGAGCCTAAGGAAGAAAACACGCAGTAAAGTTGAGCAACTTGTAAGGACTTGGCAAAAGGCTTCATCCACAGAGAATTGGTCTATAAACACAATTATAACGAAAGGCACTGAAGTGTAAACCCTCCACATCCACGGTACCGCCAATTGATGGGCTAAGCAATAAACGTGTGTTTACTCATAGTCTCACGCCAATAGCATGCGGGAGTCGAATGTGCCTCTGAGGTACACAGAGCAAGCAGATCAGGTCAAGGACTGTAACCCTTGTTGCACATGCGCGCCGAGGGGTAACTAGGAATGCACATTTGCATGAATATTCTTCGACTAACAGCTCACGCATGCACATTTTTACCTTGTTGTTTTCCTGTAAGACAGGCCCACAACAGGTCAAGAATGTGCACTTACGTATACACTGCTCCTGACAGCATTGCTTATCTTTTTAAGAAAAATTTGCATTCATACAAAATGGGTGCTGATTACGTAAGTGACATTCTTAAGCATGACCACCATAACTTACCTATAGTACACGTCTGACACTTGGAGAGTGTAATGCACTCGGCCATAATGTTCAGAACTACATACAAAAGGCATCACAATGACAGTTTAATTCACCTTAAGCAGGGTTTGCTTGCATTCAAGTAGTCTGCCAGCTTTAAAATAGGCCCGTGAGAGATATAGAAGGACCTCAGTGTTGTGAAAGTTGTAAAACTTTCGTAAACAGTTCTCGTACTGCAGAAAAAAAGCAACATTTGTTAACTGTGGTGCTTATGGGTTTTATAGTGCTTTATGTCATAGCTCATTAGTAAACCTATGCACACACAAGTCTGTAGCTAATGCATTGTATATTGAAAAGGATGAGCTGCCTAACCTATTTAGTAAGTGGTGCAATTACTGCACATGTGTGCGTGGTTGCAAGAGGATTAGCATAGCAAGCACTAGATATAATTTTTCAAAACTGTTTCACCCCTAGTTATCATGTAGCTACAAAAAACACCGTAACGATTTCTTGACAGCATTAGCTTCAACAACCCCAAAAGCTCTTAGACGGGACGAGTGAACATCTCCAAGTAGCACCTTTCGCCATTGTTTCTGTTCTACCAGAATCTCTGGGGTGAAAAGAACTAGCCGATACATATTATTCCCTAATCAGTACAGCTTTCTTCAATTATCTCCTTGTCCTCGGTGGCTCCTATAATGCCGCAGGTTTTAAGCCCTTGGAGGAAAGATTGGCCACCTGCCTAAAATATTACTGGTTTACTGGTTGGCTTCACTAAGATCTATGCACTGGCCTGGTCTTTTATAATGGCTGTCAGGGGCTATTCTATTACAATTGATAGTGGACTGCCAGGATGGAGGATGTCGAATGCAGCTGGTAGGACTGCGTAACAAAGTGTCTTTCCGTAGCCAGTAGGCAGTACCGCGAAAACATCCTGTCCTCGTAAGACTCAACACATCTGGTCAGGCTTCAGAGAAAAACAACCTAAAGCTTGCGCCGCCTTGCTAGGCACAGCTACGAACGTGTCTGAAGCTGGGGTGTGGTACTCGTACTGTGTGACTCACTATCATAATCACACGTGTGCACATCACTGACTGTGGGTCACACAGAAACAAATACAAAATTGAGCAATTCAAACAACCAGGTAGGCTTAATTGTTCGCTACTAAGGTGCAGTCCACAGATTGGCTAGTGGTCTGTCAACGTATTTGTACATGATATAGTAATTAAAACTACAGTGCGATACCATTTGTATTGCTCCAATGTACTGCTTCTGCTCAACATATATGTGAGCAAGATTTAGCCACACATCGGGAACATCAGCAGTTGCTTCTCTCACTTGGGCAAACACATCCCTAGCTTCTCTAAAATAGCCTTTATGAGCAAGAACTGCACCTGGCGAAAAGAGATATGAATGAAATTCAGCAGTTCTTCTTTTGAGAGACCATCATAAATGAAAAAGAAATCAAGAAAGTGAGTTAACAATGCAAGTATGATAGGAAGGAAATAGCTACTAGGATGAAGGGTGAGAAGTAAACACATGGGTATGTCCCAACACCATGTGAACATGCCCTTGTAATAGCACTGAGGGTGCTGTAAAAGATCGTGTGCTTCACATTATTTCAATGCCACCAGCAACTGTTTCTGCAACTGTCACAGGGAGTGCAGCGAGGATGACCGTACTTGGTCTGTGTGTGTCTGTAGGTATTTTGGGACTACAAGCTCTTACCAGGTGGCCTTTAGATGATACCAACGGTTTCAGGCTACCCCTTACTGAAACAACAGCGATCAAGAGATGGCGTGAAAACAACAGCAAACGTCAATATGAATAATCAGCACAGACCAGGTTTAGAGCACCATTGTGGAATGAAGATACCTGAGGGACTACATGCTCTAATTGCTACTCATTGATGTAGCTAGCCTGTGCATGAAGCTGGTTCCGTCGATGGGTTAGAGAGTGTGCCGTGGCCTGGCCATCCATTTATGTGCATGTGTATGTGCATTTTCATTTCAAACTATAGCTTCATGGCATGCATGAACATCAAACAAACAAATAACCTGTGAATAAATTACATTACGTAACATTCTCTAGTTTTGCCACTGCAAATCATTCTCCAGTTTTGCCACTGTATTATTTTAATACACTATACACAAACAGCTAAACATCATAGGTGTATATACCTATTCCATTAGCTGCAAATATATTCTTTGAATCTTTGCGGAGTACAGTCGTATAAAATTCAAGAGCCCTATCCTGGTTTCTTCTGTCTTTTGTACGATCTCTGGTTGGAACATGAAGAGCATAGAGCCACACATTACCCAGTGAGAGCATGGAGTAAGTATCTCCCTTTGTGGCAGGGTTTTTCACTATTCTTTCAAACTTCTTCTGGCCTGGACCCCACTGTTGCTTTGCTAGGTGCAGGTTTCCAATAAGAGCCCAAGCATCAGCATGTTCCTGCACACAAAAAACCGCAATGACAGCATAAAAGGTGATCAGCCATAATGCCTTGCAAGAAAAAAAGGAAAAAAAAGTAGAGGCTCCAGGCTCCTCTTTTCATCTACTGGATCCACATGCGCATAGTATCACAAAACGCATACGCGTGTCAGTCGTGAAAGAAATAAAAATGACGGACCTGGCCGCGGTAAACAAAACGCACAGTAACATTAAACTTTTTAGGTAAGCAGTTTTAGAGAAAACGGCTTTTTTATTTTGTTCTCAATAATCTAGTGTCCTTTGTTGCGTGTGTCATACCACGAGATGCAATATTAAGCAGAGTGCACAGACAGACTTACGAACCAAGTACCGTAACCCCCTGGCGCATGCACACCGAGGGTTAACAACAGAGTATTTACAATATGCTGAACAGTTTGAAGTGATAGTGTAACTACGTACACTTGCATCCCTATTGCGCCTGCAATCGAAGCTGTTATGATACTGCCATCTTCAACGGTTCAGTATAGTTCAAGGAGTTCATATATCGACAGCGACCCTGCAAGCTAGTTTATGACAAGACCAACCCAAGCGTCCATCACCATCTTTATATTTCCTGGCATCTCACAACCTTTTTTTTTTCCTCATAGGCAGCAACGTCCACGCCTAGCTGCACTCCAGTTGTCATGCCTGCAACAGTGCTGGTGAGTTGCTGGGGAAGGTTTGGCGCAAACTGGTAAAGATCATCGTCAACCTGGAGCTTGTTGAAATGGCAGACCTCCTGCCGGAGGCATGGCTACTGGAAAAACAGCAGTGGAAGATTAGTTGCGGTGGCAGCAAGGGTCCGGTGACCAATATCCTCCAGTGTGTTCAATGCTTCACTACTTTTGTGAACACTGTGGCGACTGCTCACTACGATAGAGCTTTCTGGCGGAGAGCTGAGGTGACGAAGGACTTTAACTGGTCGGTGGTTAGCACCTTTGGAGGGAGGGCTCACCATCGGGGCAATATGTCAAGTGTGCAGCACACAGCAGAGAGGTGCCCTCGGCGGGTGTTGGCATTGGGAGGCACGCTGGCATACTCGGCGGGGTAATCAAGACATGACAATTATGTTCCGGCTGGCATGCAACTATCGTACCCTGTCACACACACAGCGCAAGAGATTTGACGAATATTTAATACCCGGGGTGACAACCAATCCAGGTTTCAGCAGTGCAAGTTTGCCCACCTCTGTTCTCGGTGCAGAGCTTCAGGCCATGGAGCCGCACAATGCACAGCTCCAGGAAGGAGCAACAGTCTTGGAGGGAAGCGCCCCTGGTTGGGGTAGTAGGACATTCTACCGAAATGCGGACAGCAGCCCTTGACATTGCCTAAGCAGACTCACTAATGGACCTGGTCGTACATGAACTCCTAGCATAGGAAGAAACAAGGGGTCACATTACACAGCAAAGATGCACAAAGCTACATGACACCATCCCTATGTCTTTAAACGTTGCAATAAAACAAAGATGTAGGGATGACGTCATGTACCTTTGCGCATCTTGTGCTGTGTAATGACCCCTTGTTTATTACTTTTTGGTGCTTCAAGCCATCCCTATATCCCCTCATTTTGAAGAAAAGATTTTTCCACTTGTAGAATAGCAATTACGTTCAGACTACAATGATAGCTCTGGGGGACAAAGAATGAAGGCTCATTTGTACGCCTGGCAAATCTCGGGTAAAATGGCGCAGACTGCCAAGTTGCTCCTCGTGCAAATCAACAGCAAAACGCAAGCTAGCCAGTTAGAAATGTGTTTACTGACTTACAGAAGGCACTGGAGGATGTGAGTTCCTCTGCAGGCATCCTGGCTTAGTCTCGTGAACCTGGTTTACGACCGAGGCTAGTAATGCACACACCACATTGGAAACGCCCTCCTCGGCGCATGCGGCTCACTGATGCTGAATTAGTAGCAAATTGCATTGTTCAGTGACTACCGAGGAAGAGCTCAATGATCTACCGTAGTGACTTGCGGCAAGAAAGAAACGATCGTCCCCATACTGCTCCTGCAACTAGAATCGGAAACATTCCTTCAGTGCGATGCTGGCGGATGCAATGGGAAGGAGATCCCACGCAACTTGAAACCACAGGCCCTGCCAGACGGCGCCACATCCCCATGAGCCTGACGCATCCGACCAGAGGTGCACATCCGTACACCTCTCCCGGACTGGTCTCAGGATAGACGCCCTGTTCCAGTGCCAACTGAACGAGACCCACTATTCTAGCTCCGCCTGGCTTTCGCTGTTTAGCTTGACTTTGCCTTGAACTTCTGCGTCTGTGGCAGCAAGTGCTCGCGTGCTGCATGATGCAGACCAGGGACTCCATCCCCCAGCAAGCGGCCCAAGCATCTCGTGTGCCACTCAGCGAGGAGAGACTGGGGCCTTTCAAGTTTTTCGGCAGGTAGCCGAAGCACCATGACCTGCGTATCAAACTTGAAAGAACGAAAAAAAAACCTAAGTTCTCGCACACTTGCTGTAAGCACAGCAAGCCCCTTTCGCACTTTACGCTGCCAGGCAGGCCAAGGAGGACGAAGTCATCGATGTAATGGAAAAAATGATCGAACCTGGACTCCTTCACCGCCAACTCGATAGCATCTGCGGCTGCAGAGAAGAACAGCGGCGGCCGAGCGAAAACCGAACGGTAATCCACGTAAAACTCGGTCCTCCACTGCATCCTGCCATCAGAGAGCCCCTTTCCGAGCGAGAAAGAGGCCTAGGATTACAAACTTCTTCGGGAATTATCACACCCGAAGGTGGAAAGGCAACATGCTACGCATGATCTACTGACCCCGTTTGGACCACTTCGGATACTAGTGCCTGCTTATATGCCCCCGCTCGGCATGCATCCACAATAATACAATGTCCATGTATGCAACAAGGGTGATGGTAGAGCCCATGGGCGACGTTCACCGTCCACTGGCTTGTTGCAGCCGGCTCCCTTCACTTTTCTGCTGGCTTATTGGGCAGAAAGGTGCATGTTTTAGCGCAACCAGATCCCCGCACATGTGGCGAAACCTGCACCGAAGCCTGAAGCTGCTGACGCTGCTAGAGTTGAACAAGGCGCACACGTCTGAGGCCAAGGTGCGCCTCCGTTTTAGGCCCGACGACCCCGACTGCGACGACAGTCCTCATTTCCTGACCGGGCAGTTCGCTGGCAGATGCTGCGTGCTATCACATACATGGCAACATTCAACTGACTTTGCTCGTCCAGCAAAAAACCTCGTGTACAGGTCGACATCCACCTGGACCACTCTCTATTCCCAGTCGCTGCGGCGGCCACTCGAAAATGGGTATCATAAGCCCTCCACTATAGCCCGTCATATTGCTGAGCAGCCTTCATGATTGTTACAGGTATGCCAACAGCTCATTTACCAGCTCCGAGAATTTTCTGAGCAACGCAGCGACGACCACCGTGTACGCTTTTGTCCACTCGATCTGCTACCGTTTCAGGTGTCGATCATCTGATCGTGGACGGACTGCGGAGGCACGAGCTCTGTCAGATCCCACTGCTGTATTCTTGATTTTGGCACTGTCGGCAGACACCCGGTCGCTCGTCAGCGTTTCGCCTGGCCGATGTTCCCCGACACAGCATTCAAAACCACCATACACGCTGTAGCTGTGTCGGAGATGTACGCTATAGCCGTGTCGAAGATGCCAGCCGCTGACACAACTGTCGGGGAGGGGCCGTCCGACAAGCATGCCGCGGCCCCGCTCGAGGCTGTAGCCGCTGGTGGGATGGTTGTTCCAGACGCCGCTACTGGCAGTGCGGGAGCTGATGCAGGTATGCCGCCCAGGGGTTGCATCCGATGTGGCCGGGGCCAACACTGTGGAACGCTGCTCGCAACTGGCCATACACACACCGCCAACTGCCGTACAAACTAGCCCCAGGAAGGCAACATGCTACCCTAAACGGTTCACAGTAGTCCAAGAAACAGCCTGGGGGTTTTTCTGGCTGTACGATAAGGTAGTGTATGTGACAAACGGCATCGTGTCAAAACCCGTGATATAGCTGCAAAATATACTTGTGCATCCACAGAAATATCACTATTAACCCTTAGCAAGCCACAGACATATTATAAATATGATGTCAAGAGCATCCATAAACCCATAACAATTTCTATGGGGTTATATATGTTATACATCAGTTTCTGCTTATTTACGGAGATAGCCATGGCATGGCGTCCAAAGGGTTAGGCTAGGGAGCTGCAACTGTAGGTGTGTGCCAGATGACCTTGTTTACTGTTATCAGACTTTATAGCTACCTTTCACCTGGTTTTTCTGTAATGCCTCCTTGAACCAGTCAGAAGCTTCATAGATTTGTTCCCGGTCTCTAGCCATGCATCCCAGTCTAAGATAACAGTCAACATAACTGGGGTGTTCCTGAGAAAATGTAACAGAAAGCGAAGGCAAGTGTGGCTGTGGACACACATGCATGTAACTGTAATACATGTTCACTCGATCACTACATTAAATAGGGACAAAGTACTGTACACATACTAAGCACGTACATAACTTGAGTATATACTCACTAAGATTCACATTCCAACAAACCTTCAGTATAATTTTGTAATAATTCTCAGCAGCCTCAAATTCACTAATGGCTTCATGCAGGCGGCCCATGTTGTAAGAAGTAGTGACTGCCAGACCATTATAGTAAGTCTCATCCTGTATAGACTCCTGCTTGCACCGTTCCAGAGCCTGCTCATAGTATGACTGCACAAATGAACACAAGAAAAACACACATAGAATGTGTTACCTTTTATTGTCTAGACTCACATAACTGACAAGAGGCATTCTGTAAACACCTAGTAAATATACTAACTTTTGCTTCTTGAAAGTGTTCAAGTTTGAAGTGCAAGGCTCCAATATTGTTGAGAATCTCTGGAGGAATGTCAACTCCAACTGTGTCTGTCAGAATGGAAGATGCCTTCTCATATGCTTGTAAAGCTCCCTGTATAAACATAGGTGGATCAGGTAGCATTCTTTCTCACACTAATCCCCTTACTATTAACTTTAATGCTACTACATAATTCCCGATTCTTTGTAGAAACAGCCATCAGTCTAAACATGTGGCACCCAAAAAGGCCTACTACAGCAAAATTATGTAGTAGCAGGGAATTTTTATCCTTTCTCATTAGCAAGTTCATTAAAACCTTATCCATGGAAGAAAAGGTGAGCATACGTAAGCAAACTCGAAAAGATATATTTTCTGTGGGTTTCTGGTGGGCTTGAACTTTCAGACTGACAAAAAATGATCCTGCTGCATGAGGTAGAACGGTACAATAATGTACACATAATATACCTACGTATACGTATATCACAGCACAGGAAAAAAACTGTGCACAATTCGTAAGCTTCATTATACTGGTTAATAGCAAATGTGTTGCGATACAGAAGTATCATGGAAGAGTTCTAATGATATGCACTGCCTACAAATCTACTTGCTGCTACATCTAAATCTTACATGGCCCTAATAGGCCTGGGCTTACAGTAGGATGAAGAACGCTAGTGCACATAATGGCGAGGAACTGTTCTGTAAAGTAACATTCTGCTATACTACAGTCATGCTGTGCACATCAGATACATGCTGTGCACATCAGATACATGCAACAATCTCAATCTTAAGGGCAGCTCCATATACAAAAAGTCTCGTTAAAGCTTTGGAATCAAATGCCGTTTCACACTACAGAGCATGGTTGGAAACTTCTTCCGCCCTTCTTGCAGCTCATAAGCTTCTGGTATAATAACAAAACTCTTGAGTTAAAGATCTCACAAAAGCCACTACTACATATCTCTTGAGGGACCCTCAGGTGTTCGTGTGCTCATGTGGACTGTAGCTTCTGTAGTTAGAAAAGACCCATAAAACCTACGGTAATATTATTCTCCTCAAGAATGCCAGCAAGCTCAATCCAAGCTTCCACATCATCAGGAAACTGTTCTGTAACCTTCTTCAAGTAACCCTATAGAGAATAGGTAAAAACATTCTCCTGGTAAGAGAGAAGGACCTAACCTTTGCACTTTCCCTCTTTTGTGGCTCTGGAGATGTTGCATATATCGAGCCTAGTATTTTCATTGTTTCATAGTTTCCAGGTTGCACGGCCAACACTTTTTCAAAGCATTGAGAAGCATTATCTAGATCTCTGGGTATATAACGCAAAGATTTACTACCACACTAATAGTATAAAATTGTATACTGTCAAGTTTTTGAACATGTCCTATATTAACATTAATATCTACATGAGCTCAGGTTATTAACCCTCGGCGCCCATGCGCAGCGAGGGTTACGGTACTTGCGCATGCTATCTACTACCGCAGTTCACCGAGGGTTTGCACTTTATTGCAGAAAAAATATAGAAGTTGTGGATGCATCCATGCATACATGCACAATAACATTATGTGCATTGTAAGGTGTTAGTTTGAAAACAACTGAAGCCAAAAATAACTGCATGTCCTATGTTGAAAGCCAATGTGCAAATTACTCAACACTTGGTTACATAAACACCTTGGGCGGCTTCTGCTTGTTTTTTCATGCAATGGAGGAAAACGAGTATGGATTCCTGTGATTCAGAACATTTTCTACTGATCTACCCCGTATTCTATGAGCGCGAGAAACCATGAGAAGAAACTTGGTACACATATGCATATTACCAAGACGACCACATACTGTTTGAACAACAAATAGCCTCATGCTTGAAAATACCACCAAAAAAGTGAGCAACCAACACCGCTACGGAGTCCAAATCAGAGGCAACAATATTATGCCCCTTTCGTTAATTCGCAGGATTGTTTATTAACCTGTTGCCTATTGGACTTTTTCCTACTATATACATCACAACTGTTCAGCAGCTTCATCTACCCACAGTGGACTTCAAAAATTTCAATGAGGGTATTATATACGTAGCTCTATGTATGCAAATGTATATACAATATACCTTCTTGCAATGTACATTTGTCCCAGTCCGAAGTGTGGAAGCACATATCCTGGTGCAGCAAACTGTGTGGCCTGGTAGTAGTACTGGAATGCCTGGTCATAATCTTCCTGGAAACAACACCATGTGATGTCCTACTAAAACATGTGTTTTGCTGGGGTAACATTATTTTGCTGGCCACAGAATAGAATGCTCGTAGCGCTGCTTTGTCCGCTACGCAAAAGAGATGAAAAGCCTAGCGATACTAGCTGGCTAGGCCCTTAACACTGCCCTTAACACTGCCAACACTCAGAACACTATAATACAAGGGCTCTCGGGTTTCTTAACGTGCGTAGATTACAACAGACGAGAAGCCTAACTCATTGCAATTCACGTGCAATGTGTGTTCGGGTTGCGTGGGAAAACAGGGCAGTTAGTAAACATGATGCGATATTAAACACGCACTTATATGCGAGTGTGTACTTATCTGATTTTCTATACGTACAACACGTGTATTTTTTATTCAACAAATTGGATGTACGTTGTAAATTGCATCACCAGAGCTAGTTCCTTTGAATGCAGGTGAACCTTTGTACTGAGTATGACGTTGGGTAGCCTTAAACAACATTCTCTGATTTTGTTTAGATCATGCTTTGGGAATTATTTTCATGCTGGAGAATTCGAGCGGAAAAGCCAATATCACTATATATAGGTTACACTATGCCCACGAGACGGTTTAGTGTATGCACTAAACCGTCCAGTGGGTGTAGTGTAACCAATTTGTACCACAGGAATGCGCACTAAGACAACTTATTAGTATGCATGCCATGGTGTATATACACCACATGTGGAGTGTATGGCTGAGTCAGCACACCATAAACCATGGCATGCATACTAATGAGTTGTCTTAGTGCGCATACACTGCGTGCGGTGCCTTTGATTTCTAGGGCTTCTGTGGTACAAGGTAGTATACACGTACAAACAAGCTTTAAATTTGTTTGATGAACTTTTATTATGGTGGTGTATCAGTATACACAGTTTCACCATTAGGGGACAAAGCATAAGCAAGTTATAGGAAATAGGCCAAAACATACGTTACAGGCAAAAACACCTTTAATTGTGTATGCATCAGTGAGTACGTATACGTATATACGTGTAACTCCTCCACCATAAATAGCTATAGCTCTGACGTGTAGTTTAGAGAAGAATGATACTCTCTGCTCTAGACAAAGCAAAAAGCAAGACAGTGGAATACTATCCACAGGGAAGATATTAAATGCCCACTTAGTTGAGGTAGCGTTGTATGGAGTTTATAGGGATCTCGTTTTGGACTAGGGTACCGGTCTTTTGAGAGAATATGCAAGACATTAGACAAGTCTCGCTGTACAGAGGTCATACATACTTGTACATGAAATGCTCTGGCTAGCTGATAGCAGCTTTCAGCCTGCATCGCTTCAACATCTGTCCCATGGAATGCATGTAAGGCGAGATGCTGAACTTTGTTGTAGTCCTGCAATCACAACAAAGTTAACTACAGCATACTTTTCTTAAAATCTAGCAAACCTTCTTAAAAAAGAAGTGATCAGCAAGGTGGTTCAGAACCATAGGGCTGGATGAATCAATAGTGTATGCCTTTGACAGCAGCTCGACTCCTTTCTTGATGGAGTCATGCTAAATACGAAGAGATTACAAACTTCACTCTAATAGTTATGTCCATTTGTATAAAGTAGCAATATGCCTTGGCAGACAAAGACATACAACTGGTATCAAAATTGGTGTAATGCAGTTTTGTGTGCTTTGCTGTGTAACCAACCCTTAATCGTCATCCTGTCTCTGTGGATTTGCCAGTAGTCTTCAGTTAAACCTTCATGGTACTAGCGTTTTGTATGTATAGTACGGGTTTGGGGTCGTACGTAAGAGTCAGCTGTCTATGCCAACAACTTTGCTAATCATCAGGCGAAAAAAGTGGCCTTTTGTATGTGGCTCGTCAGTTTTTTTATTTTGCTGTCGGTGGTATTATGCCGTGTTTGTGTGGAAAACAGCTTGGCGTGATCGAAGGTTGAAGACAAGTAGCCAGTGTTTGTGTGAGTGTGATTAAATCAAAAGGAAACTTAAGCGTTTCTTGCTATGGCTTACATGTTTGCTGTTGAGTTCTAAAATTGACATCCCAACTAATGCTCCAACGCAACGGGGCTCAAGTTCCAAACATCGCTGGAAAGCCATCCTTTCATGAAAATAGTAATACTAAGTGTCAAACAATACAAAATGAGTATATATAACTAACCTGGCCTTTTGTATATTCCCTAACTTCACAAAACACAAGCCAATTCCAAGTCTTACAGCTCCTACACAGTAATAATAAAGCTGTCTAAGAGTGCACATGAAAACAACAAGTCAATATGTAGAGAATATGTGTCATTTGGCAATTAAAGTTGAAAAGATTAGATTGTGATTTTCAATTAATGACACAAGTAGGCACATTGTAGGGACTGTAGTTGTAGGAGATGCAGCTGCATACAATTCTGGTCCCTATAACTTGCTTTCATTCATCCTAAATTACACTCTATAAACTGAACATGTTTGTTTCCTGCAGCTGCAGACCATCGCGTCACATGGATAGTTGACTTTACAGACCTTAAGCTCTAAATTGTTTATAAGGCACATGATCACTTCAGCATTTTCTTGCCACGCACTGTTGCAAGAACAATTCACGTGCTTTTGTAATTGACCAATGAATGTACAATTACAGAGTGATTTCTATGCGGATAAAATCGTCAGTTGAGAAATAAATCATTAACCCTTATTTTCAGCCTGGTTCCAGGTTTTCCTTTGATCTTCTGAAGTGTTTACTCAAGCTAGATCCACTGCAGACAATTAGCTACAATGCACGTACCTGGACACAGTGCAAGTACAGTGCATGTATCTGATACTTGCATTGTTCACATGGACCACAGGCTTTACAAAACAACCCGATTATAGCAATCTGGCTGGTATACACACACGAAGCCCAAGAGCACGTAATCCCCCAATGGGGTGTTATAACTAATACATATGGACTCTCAAACACAACACAATTTTGCCAACTCTTTAACATACTTACATACATACAAAGGGCAGTGAACTCTACATACCAGGACAGTTAGGATTGGTCCTTAGGGCCTTCTTATAAAAAACAAGAGCTCCTTTGTAGTCCTTTTTGTTAAAGGCAATGCAGGCTTTTCCAATCAGGGCCGGAATCTTTTCTGGTGACTATACAAGAGAAAATTAGGTACTACAGTAAATAGCTGTACCATGAAGAAGAGCTTCTTAAGAATTCCTGTTGTACGAGAAACACGCAAACACAATAAAGGGGGTTACTTATAACATTTTTAAAAGGCTGCTAATGCCACCATGTGAACACTTTTTCACACGTTGACTGTCATTATAATTTCTGCATTCTATTGCCTAGTTCTGGAACTTTGCCACCAGTTAAACTTCATGGGTTGAATTCTACTACTACAAAATAATAATGCCTCATTAATATTTTCATAAGTTCAGGTCCCATGCGCTCCTATAGGAATGGAAAACTGCGCATTAAAAAAGGAGTCGTGCATGCACCCACACAGGTGTGCAATTGCGTTGCACGTGTTCTACGGTGTTAGTTTGATAAACCAAAAATTCCTGCATGTCTATTCAATTACCCTTGCATTGAAAAAAAAAATAGGGATAGCATAAACGAGGCATGTTTACATACACGCACTGCAGGGAAAAAGTATTCTACGTATACATATATACCAGCTGGAAAAATCTGACAAAACTTTATGATTCCTGTCCACCCGTAAAAAAACTAAGCACTTCACCTGTTGCAAAACGAAGGAGAACTGTGCATCTGCTTGATCCATTTTATCTCCTTCCAGTAAGCAGAAATAGGCTCGTCCAAGGAGGTGGTTGATGTCATACATGATAATCTTGTCAGCAGTGGTGTACAGGACTGTTGCCTGAACATATCAAATCACATTTTACATTATTAACAAGGTTGCTACAATGTTGCAATTCTTGGGGCCCTGTTTTAGTACAAATGTATATAAGTTGGCATTTACCAGACTACGTCCCATGGTTTTACTCCTTGTTAATTGGTGAACAGGACAGGCAAAATGTATTGGCGAGTAAAGCAAGCCCACCTGTGTACATAGTCGTTTGAATGAAGGATTTTTCAATATGTTGTGACTCGCACTGCACTTACTGTAATGTTCAACAGTATGTGATTCTAAATACGGCCGAAACACGCAAAAATAATTTCTAATTCGCGACAACTGCCCATGCACAATATGGCCATATCTTAAAAAGAGAAAAATCAGACTGTTGTTATGACTGCAGCATGTACTGTTTAAGTGAACGGTTACTTCTTTTGGTTTTCATGAGTTTCCAGAATATTGGCGATACAGAGTTACATACAAGGGTTTTATGGACCAATAGATAGGCATAAACAATCAAACTGTAGCCGTTTGCTTCACACACGCACCAAAGGTTAACGCTTTCGGAGGGTTCAAATAGAGTGCAACATTGCCTCAAACAGTACCAATGATAAGAGCCATGAAACATGTGCAAGTGTATTTGAATTGAGTGGGTTCTGCTTATCTGCATACAAATAACGGACAGGTTCGGCACTACACACACTTCATAACATCATGTACAGTCTACATATGTACAAAGAGTATCTGACCTGGGTAAAGTAGTCTTTACGCTTCTCCCGACGTTTCTCTTGACGAGCTTGTTGTACATAATAGGCTGCCAATGTATCCAGGGCCATCATTTGGTCTTTTTCACTGTCAGGGTAACCTGTATCTGAATCTAAAGTACATAGTAAGCTGGTAGAGGATTTGCACCAACGACTTATCTCTGGAATGTTACATACCCGGAAAAGCCATTAAAGAAAGCATCAGAGGTGGTCAGCAATAATCATTATTCATAACTACGTGGTGACGTTTAGCCTCTGTGGTTTGGACATGGCTACTGAACTCATGGAGGCCCCAGTTCGTTTGGCCAGTGAAGAAAAGTTTATGCGAATCGATCACGGTAAACAAAGAGTTTGGATCCTTCACAAGTGATCCTAACGTAGAGGACATGCAAAAAGGGCTTGGTTGGAGGAGCAATGATGATGCCAAACGTGGTACTTTTCCACCGTGTGTGAAAAGTGGTCGAGCGTATCAGGATTATTGTGAAAACCACATCTGCCAAACATTTCTGGTCTAAGGAACATACGCATTTTGCCTCATATGTTTCCCTTTGTTTCAATAATCTCCATTCTAAAACCATGCGTGCTTAAATCTGTTCGATAACCATGCTCCATCCATACCTTGCCTACCTATAAATCACAGGATTTTTCATCTGTGAAAGGGACAAGCCCTCTAAAACTACCCCGTGGCTATTTAATGAAAGATGTAATATGCATTTTGGAATTCTTAGGCTTTGCTTTTACGCCTCATTAATGTATTAATTACTAAAAGTGCAAACCCTTGGCAAACTGCGCATGCGTGGTCTGCTAATTGATGGGCTGGGCTATTAGTATGCGTTTACTCATGGTCTGCTGCTGGTACATAGCTCGCGGGGAATCTGACACAGGCTAGCTACAGTAGTAGATAGTATGTGGGAGTCCCTTCAAGATACACAGAGCGAGCGGTCCAGGTCGAGGTAAGCCTGTGCTAATTAGCATATTGGCACTTGGTTTTCACGCCATAACTTTAGAACGCAGTACTTTCAGGAAAATTGCCATTTTAAAAATGAAGCCAGTGTAACGGTGTAACTTTTTGGCCGGTTTGTTGCGTGCAGAAAACGTGGTAACAGACTGACAGACAGACACAGACAGACAAACAGACCAATTACCGTAACCCTCGCTGCGCATGCGTGCCGAGGGTTAATGAATTCGGGTCCCTATGGGAGTGGTAAAATGCATATTAAATAGAAGTCATGCAGGCATTCACGCACATGTGCGCAATTGCGTTGCATGCATTCTACGGTGTCTACGAGACAAATATATTCATACATGTTCTGTTCCACGTGCTGTAGCCCCCCGCCTACTGTTTCTGGCTGAAAGCTCACTCGAATCTCTCATCTGTCGCGCCTTCACACTCATTCGAATTTCAGTCGCCTGTAAACGGGCACTGCGCATATGCGGATTTTTCAGCGAAGGTGCAACAAATACCCCGGACCGATATCCGTTGAAATCTAAAAAATTGCCGACTTATACTACATTTCCACGTGCACAATAACAAACGTCATCCAGCATATATATGTAAGTCGCAGCAAGCATCATGTGACAAATCATCCACACTTCCCTCCGTTTTTTACTCCGAGAAGACCTAAAATTACATTGTAAATGCATTTTTTGGGTTTCAGAGAAACACACCCACAAAATAAAATTTACTGGAAATGCGAGAGTGGGTCACGTGATAATAAAATTATATGTATACACAAAATGAACTACCAGCAAATTTATAAAATGTAGCAAAATATGTACCTGTACGAGATGCTTCTAAGAGTCTCAAGAACTCCTCATGTTTATTCTGCTTGAAAGTAATGCAGCTGTGAAAGGTGAAAGGCAACACTGCTTCATTTTGTAAATTACCTTAATTAAATGCAGGTAATACAAAAGTATTTGGCAAGCAGAATGGAAAGCAGAAGCGAGCCACCATAGTCGTTGCAACGGGAAATTTCTGTCGTTTATAGCGAGTAATGCGATACGGCAACCATTGATGTAACACAAACATACGTCAGAGTGAGGAGATGCAACCCTTATCTGGATGCCACAAAAACCTCCTATTCCTAAAATGGTTTAGACTGAACCGATTACACGCTGCACACACACAAATTTGCACGCCCTGGCAGTGCTGTTGTTACGTATAAGCAACATTCGTACCAGTTTAGAGCCAAAGCGCTGCCGCTGCACGGTCCCGCAATCTATAGCGACAATCTTTTCTACAAGCCTAGCACTAAAGTTCAGCTGGCAACCAGTGCACTTTGTACGTTAAACTTCAATAAAATAATGGACAAAGCGGACCTTTTTGGTTTATAAACGCGGCTGAAACCTAAAACGCCCTACGGCGTCCGCACGCATAAATTTTACGACATATAATCGGATAATGCAATGTGTTCAGCTATCATAAGGGTAATCTAAGAGCAGATTCAGGGTACAAATTCAGGGTATAGGGAGAAACTGTAACGGACTGATTACACGACCCTTAAGGGCCTATCAAGCCTCTGACTACACAGACAACATTTTGCACATCTGGATAGGAATTAGAAGAAACTAAAATGTTATCTAGACTCAACAAGGAACACAGCACCCTACAATTACATTAGTGACAAATGTATTGATTTTCTAGATACGAACCTCATAAGGGGGGATATAGCCAAGCACCTAGTTAAGTGAAAAGTACAAAAGTGCAAACCATTGGCACACTGCGCATGTGCGGTACCACTAATTGATGGGTTTGGCCAAGAGTATGCACTACTCGTGGTCTCCATGCTAGTAGCTCGCGGAGAGTCTGGTTACAGTAGTAGATAGCATGCAGGAGTTGATACACGCCATTCGTTGTGACTTGTTGAGCCTCCAAGCAGAGCGAGCGGAACAGGTCCAGGAAGCACGCTATTATGCATATTGGCTTTTTCGCATGTTTTCATGGCATATCTCTCAAACACAGTCGTTTCAGGAAAATCGCCGTTATATTTCAGGCTCTGAAGCTGCCGGTATTGCTAATAGGCGGCCTCGTGGCCTGTAGTGCCAGAGTAAGCGTTGACACACAGACAAACCAAGTACTGTAACCCTCCTTGCGCATGTTAATGAGCACTAACTTCCACTAGAGCTCTAAGGACAACTTACCGCACGCACAATGGGGTATTATGTTCATTTAAAATGAATCAGAAAGTGAGGGTGTTTCAAGGGGTGGCAAAAAGATTCACACACCTGAATACTTGGTGCCAGTGCACTGGCACCAAAATTTATCCTGGTGTCAACTGAACAGAGTTAAAATCATGGTGTTGAAAGTGTTAAAAAGTGTACAAATACATAGTGCATGGAATGGACAAAATACTCAGTGTAGCAAAAGAGAAAAGGGAAGTCATCTACAGATCTGCTCCAATCCAACAGCCATTCAATGTAGTGTCCGTCATTGCTGTACGTAGCTCGTTCTTGACAAAATTCATGGCACTAAATCCACGTTCGCATTCACAGGTGTCAGGGGCAATAGTCAGGACTAGAATTGCTTGCCTTGAAAGCTCCTTGTACTCAGGGAAGTTGGAAAAGAGATCGCACCAAAAACCAACATAGTCATCACTTTCGTCCCCTGCTGCGCAATTCTAGTAGATGGCCCCGTACATGGACATGCGGCACAGGCTGCGCTGAGCTAGTAAGACTCCACCCATTCAATCTGTGTGCGCATGCGCGTGCTGCGCGTAGGAACGTTAGCCAATTTTAGTTCGAGGATCGCCAGAGGACCTTTGTTATCGCCAAATTTGGCGAAAAAGCGACAGATATTCACCCCTGCCTAACGCGCATGTGCACGGGGTAAAGACAAAAATCTCCTTCAATGCCTAAAAACCAATCCCAGACGTGTCTCCAAAGGATCAGATTCTTACTCTCCTATGTTCAAACCAAGTCGACTGTCAGTGTACCCCCTCAGAGGTTTGCAGACGACTTTTTGTCCTTGTTTGTAACTACTTATCCTCACCGCCAAAGCCACCCAGGTGTGTAGTGGGGCACGTTCATCACGTAAGATGGAAATCACCTCGTCACCTTCGGGAAGCTGATCAATATCCAATTCAATTACCTGTGTATAGGTAGTTAACTTACATAGATCATCGTCTATACGTATACACCAACCTCATCTGTATCCCTGAGGGGAATCTCTATTGAGGAAGAGGTCGCCATGCCTTTGGCGCGACTCACAACTACTATATGTACTGCACGTGGGCAGGGCGTACTAAAGTTCAAAGTTCGTGGTTCATGTTCAATGGCCCGCCCTGGAGTGTAATTTTACGCATGCGCACGAGGTATGGGCGAGGTTTGGGGAGTCGGATAACTCTCCCAACTTCTCCCCGGCCCTGTCATGGCCCAGACTCATAGTCAGTCTCGGGAGTCCTCTAGCTCCGTAGTACTAGTTACGGGGTTCGGTCCCTTCCACCATCATACTGTTAACGCCAGCTGGGCTGCAGTGCAGGAACTACAGAGAATAGGCGTTCGTGATGCAGATTCCGACGGCGTTACCCTGGCCATAAGAGAGGTATAATAAGTAGTCGGGTGTAGAGGTTTATGATGCAGTAGCGACCTCCTCGATTTCTCCCCCAGATCCCAGTAGCCTACGAAACGGTACAGCAAACCATCCCGAAGTTGCTGAATGAATTGACACCAAGACTGTGCGTTCATGTAGGCGTTTCTCCGTACAACTCTGTGGTGTTAGAAAAATATGGCAAAAATTCGGAGTATTTGATGATTGACATCCATGGCAAGAGACCTAAGGGGCAATGCTGTGTACCAGGTGGTCCAGAATGTCTACAGACTAAATTTAATTTACATAAAATTGTGGATAAGGTGTCTCGGAGACAAAGCGATGTTGAGTTCGTTGTGTCTTCTGATGCTGGCCGCTACCTCTGTGATTTTATATACTACACATCATTGCATGTGAACAGCACACCTGTTCTCTTTGTTCATGTGACTGAGTTGGAGAAACCCTACTCTGTGCACCAGTTGGCAGAAGCACTGAAGAATATTATAGAAGTGCTACTAGAGGAGATGGGAAACTATGCAGCTTGAATGGATCTTGTGTTGCCAAACTGACATGAGAAATTTTCATGTTATAGAACAGTTGCGAAATATGTATAAACATACAAAACAGTCACTGTTTATGGCAAAAGAAGCGCATCTTACAATCAGACCCACATGTCATGAATGCTGGAGAGGTAGGACTATGAGCCAACCAAAGGATTGTTGATATATGACCTACATATTAGGAAGGAGAAAGAAAAAATGTCAGGGGTGAGAGACAGGATAGGGACAAGTAAATTAAAATCCTGCGAATAAAAAAAAAAAGGCATATCCCTTTCGGTCACAAAATGTTGTAAATTTACACACTTCTAGAAAAGTCAACAAAACTAGCACGATTGTGAACTTCGACCCGGTAGGCGGCGGCATGGCAGCACTATCTCATAAAAACCACCCACGCATCCTCAGAAGTAGTCAGTCGGCACTTGGATGTAGCGGTCGGAGCTTTGATGTTGCTTTCAACTATCCTTTCAGTACTTTAATACACTACTACATATATCTCTGCGACAGTAGGCAAGCCCCCTATACAAATTAATTGCCGAGTGGAAGCGAGTGGTATGAACGGCACAATTCCTATATTACGTCCCTATGTCGTTCAACTGTGCATGCGTTTGAATTACGCGCTTCTTTTATCCGAAATGATTTCAAAATCTTTACCAGCTGATCCTTGATGGGCGATCTAGCCAGCGAGATTGCAGAAAGGGTTTGCCATTCAGGTGCTGTTCACATGCAATGATGTGTAGTACCTGGGGAGTTTGTTCAGATTGTGCATGTCACAAACAACCACTGGTGTGTGGTGTCCACGAGAACTCTCATCTATTTGGCGGCCGTGCTCTTCGGTTCCTGACTGAGGCTGTATATACCTCTTCCAATCTTCGTCCTTCCAAGGTGCAAGTTGTAAATAGGCTAGGGTGGCTCGTGCAGATACAGTCATTGTGCGCTCGCTCCGGCTCTCCAAAAATGCCCTTTATTCGCTTACTAGTTTAGAGAAAAATTTTTTACAAACATGTGGTCATCATGGAAAGGATGTAATACACATGTGTACCAAGTTTCATCTCCGTGCACGCTACTATTGACTTAATTTTGAGGAGCGAAGAAGTAAATTTAGAGAATAATGCCTGAAGTTATTTTTTGTTGTTGTTTAAACAAAGTGTGGTCGCATGCATACCAAGTTTCATCTGGGTGCTATCATTAACACGTTTTAGGAGTGAAGAAGTAATTTGAAGAAGTGCCTGAGGCTATTTGTTGTGTGGTCGTCATTGAAACAATGTAATATGCATGCGGACTAAGTTTCATCTCTGTGCGTGGTAGCGTCAACAAATTTGAGGAGTGAAGAAGTAAAATTGCCTGAGGCTATTTGTTACAATCATGTGGGTCACCATGTACGTAGTTGTCATTGTAACGATGTTACACGCATGCGTACCAAGTTTTATATCAATGCTTGGGACTTTTGGCAAGTTAGAGGAGTGAAGAAGTAACTCACTTGTTTCCTCCTCTTATAGTTATAACAGGGCAGTAAGGGTGGCATGCGAATTATACGCCCAATGCAGGAATGCAATTAGTACCTGAAGGCATAGCCTAAGATTCTTATAGTATTCCTGCACGAGGGTGCATACCCGCAAGCCACTTGCAACCGGCCTGGTATAACTGGTTTGTAGCCCTGTAAAACCAGTTTGAGTGCGGTTACATAGAAAGGGTTTTGGCAGGTTTACTTCAGAATTCTGGTGCATCAAGGAAGACTGAAGTGTTTCGCAAAGGTGTCGTGGCTTGGGAAAGAAGGGAAACTTCTGTCCCCTGTGAGGATTATTGCTTCCAGGGAGGTAAGCCCAGGCTAGAGAGAAGCTGTGCGGACCGTGGAGATATTTTCGCCTCTAGTAGCGTACCTCGTGGTTGGCTGTGGCAGCCTGGCTGGAACATCATAGAACTTGCTAATACACGATTGTACTGTTCCCGCGGCATTTTTGTGGGTAACGGCAGTCATGGCACTGACTGCTTCAAGCGCTGGGTTTGATGTCTTACTATGCTCTGTGTACTGGGCCACCATGACGTACAGAACTTCAAAACCAGCATCGAAGAACAGTCTGTTTTCATGTATATATTTCAGTTCAAAATGGTTATTAGGTTATAATATACAATGATATTCATTGCTAATACACCCATTGCCATGGGTATTAACTGCTAATACACCTGTTACTACAGTAATTAATCAAAAGCACTGAAGTGCAAACCCTCGGCACGGTACCGCTAATGGATGGGCTGGGGCGATTGGCGTTTACTCGCGGTCTCCCGCTAGTAGCTTGCGGAGAGTCAGACACTGGCTAGCTACAGTAGTAGATAGCATGCGGGAGTCGATACACACCCTTCGCTGTGGCTTCTTGTGCCTCCAAGGTACAGAGAGCAAGCGGATCAGGTCGAAGTGAGCCAGCATAATATCGCGTCTAATGCACGCATGCGCACCGCTTATTGATGGGTTGGGCCACGCAACGCTGTCCGCGACCGTGTCAGTTTGTCGCTCTCGAACGCAGTCGTTTCAGCAAAATCGCCATTTTATTTTTCTAGCCCATGTACCGCTAAAGCTGTTGGTATCGCCCATAAGCCGCCTCGTAGCCTGTAGTGCGAGAATAGTCGTAGACAGACACTACAGTAACCCTCGCTGCGCATGCGCGCCGAGGGTTAATGATATTAATGCCTGATCACAGGGCGTATTAGCAATCAATTACTGTTTTATAATGAAAAGCACTAAAGTGAAAACTCTCAGCGATGGACGATACCGCTAATTGATGTGCTGGGCCTATTATTATGCATTTACTCGTGGTCACACTTACAAACCAACCAAGTACTCTAACACTAGCTGCGCACACGCGCAGAGGGTTAATAATAAACCTTAGGTCGTAGCCAATAACTTGCTGTGATGTATGTTGGATGAGCTGCTTTTTAAGTGGTTGCCTTACCACAAGTGATACATGGACATGACAACGACATGTTGTCCAATGATTCTCACAACGTTTACATGGGACCTTGTGTGTGTGTGTGGAAACATATGTAACAACACAGGAATCCAACACTGGTTCGGCTATCTTCAGTGTGTCGGCTTAAGCTGCGGCTGTACTTGTAAAAAATGTGTGGGAGATTCTCGCAAAAAGTTGCCCAGTGTCCTTGGGAAGTAATCTATCACTCTGAAATACAGGTCTTCCCTTAAAAGGCAGCCACAATAAAGCACTGCAAGAAAACTGCTGCTTGTATAATTGATTGACCAAAATGGATGAAGTATAATAGTTGCAAAGAGACAGCAAAAACTGAGCAGAATGTACATACAAGCAAGAGAAAGAGAGAGCACAAATACTAGAGAGTGAAGAAATTCAGAAGAGAGAAAATAGGCTCATACATCTTTCAAGATTTCAGTAATCGAAGGCTTCTGTACTAATGGTTGCATGTCATAGTTGATAGGGGTGTGCTGCACAAGTATTCTTCACGAGTATTCTTCATTTGTTTTATTTCTGTAACGTGTCTAAGTGATATGTGTAACGTATCACTTAAAAGATTTGTTGGAAATAACTGCATTGTGCATTTTGTTTTGCACTTTCCTTGAGTTTACACCCTGTAGTTAGTGGTAGTGGGTTTTCCTTTGCCTTGTTAACCCTCAGCGCGCATGCACTCCAAGGGTTACGGTGCTTGGTTCGTGAGTGTGTCTGTCTGTCTGTCTGTTACCACGTTTTCTGCCACCACTCGCAAAAAATCGGCTAAATTGCAACGGGTTCAGAGCTACACTGGCTTGATTGTTAAAAAGGCAATTTTCATTAAAAAAATACTGCATTCTAAAGTTATGGTGCAAAGACCAAGTGAACAAGCCAATATGCTAGGCTTACCACGCCCGGGTCCAATTGCACTGTTTTTTGAAGGTACAACAAAGAGCGTGTATCACTCCCACATGCTATCTTAATACTACTGTAGCTAGCCCGTATCAGACTCTCCACGGGCTACTAGCAGGAGACCACGAGTAACCACATACTAATAGCCCAGTCCATCAATTAGCGGTACCTTTTTAAAGTCGTGCCTGTTGTGCTGTGTATTTAAGCTGTGCCTAGTTGCTCCATGGACAGACAACTGTCTCAGAGAAAAAGTAACCTTTAATACTGAATCTCCAAATAAACAACCTTACTACCATGGTAAACAAAATTAATGATATCATGTAGGTGTATAATACAAAACAGCTCCAAAATACCTGAAACTACAGGTGCTAGTAACTGTGAGGACCGTGAGTTCCAGTTGAGGACTAGCTGTTGCATCTTTTCTTCTTGCATCAACACTGCAAATTTATCCGAAATGTATGTAAATCACGTAATATGTATGCACCAACACAGGTCTCAGGCACCTAAGCATGCTGGCACCTACGTAGCTGGCTAACTGTGCCAAAAGGAATGTGTCAGTAAGTAAAAGCTAAATTTAGTACCAAACATATAACTACAACAATGGGGCCCAGTGCAAGAATGCAATTAGGTTTCAATTTTTAGTAAAAATTTAGCCCTTATATACTGCCGAATTCCCTTTAGCGAGTCAATGGCAACACATGAGGGCCCTAAACGTGTAATAAACATTAGAAAATTCATTCACACCATAGTCTTCAGTGTGATTGAAGACAGCACATGGTCTGTAAGGAAGCAGCTTAACACTTGATGGCTGGTAGGTATTCAGTGGTCGGGCTAGAATAAAGGAGATCAAATAATTATGTCAATCATTGTCTTTCTGACAGCAAGGTGGAATTTGCTTGCTGACTAAACATACATACACACAACAGTTTCATGCAATACATTTTATGCACGTAGAAGTCCAAAAAGAAAGACTTCGAACAGCTGTGATAAAACATTATGCTACTCCTTAAGTTTTAAAACCAATTTTGACCTCTTGGTTGTCATCAAAACTTAGAACTATTATTTACGCAACAGCATAATAAAGACAGGAACAATTAAAAATTAAAAGGGGAAAAATAGAGAAGGGATTGTAAAGGAGTTTAAAAAAAGTAAGATAAGTATAATATAAAAGTAAAAGTAGAAAGACTTTTATCATGTCAGTTAGCAGATAAAGCACAGAGAGTACACATGAGGCAGTTAAGATTGGTGAACAAACTTAGGAGATCCAAGCTTAAAGCCATAGAGCCAGCCACAGGCATAGAAAAGTAACTCTTGGACGTTCAAGGGATGACCAATATTAACACTGCTTTATACCTAGCTTAAGAATGTTGAACCTTGCAGTTACACTCTGGATGCTTTAAGATGTTTGTGATGAATTTTGTCCAATACAAATACTAAGCATAATTCCATATAAACTCCAAAGTTAACTAAAGTACACATGGCACCTGAAGTGAGTTCCCACAGGTGAGCACTGCCATCCTTACCACTAGACAATATGTACTGGAAATTAAAATGTGAAGGAAGAATGATACGATAACTAAACACACTTGCATGCTTTGGGAGATCGGTGTCATAATTCTAGGCCATGTTATTTTCCTGAGTTCACCTTATTTTTTGCAGCAGACACTCTTTGTTCTGCACTGTCGCTACTTTTATGGCGCTATTATTCTGATGTCGCTACTTTTCTGTCGCTATTTTATTGGTAGCTACTCACTCTGTCGTGTGCGGCCACCACACCTCCAGCCCTAACTCCACCTCTTGCTTGAAGATGGACTCATCCAGGTTATTTGGACTTTACTTAGCGACATAAATAGCGACAGAAAAGTAGTGACATCAGAAAAAGAAAATTAGCGCCTTAAAAGCGGCGACAGTGCAAAAATAGCCAAATGAAAATAGCGTCTGCTACAAAACAATAAGGTGCCCGCATAAAAATAACAGCTGTGAAAAATGGCCCACAATTATGACACTGATCTCCCTTCATATTTATCACATATTGAGTTTCAGATTATTAGGCATAACCACATCATTCTCTGCTTTTGACCATCTGCCTGTATGATGGGAAGTGGGAAGAACAAAAAATTATCTATGGTCGGTCAGTCATTCGCCTAGAAGACATATTTAGGGATAGTAGGAAAAAACCTCTGTCAGAAGTCAAACTCTGGCCCAGTGTACTGCGGGGAAATGCACTAAGCACTGAGTCACAGCTACCAGACAAAGCTGGTGCTTCCCTTTCCCTCTAAGTTTGTGTAGTATTCCGCTAACAGTACAAAAGACATGCGTCGAAGATTCGCACTTCAATGCTTAACTTCACCACACCTTTGCATTCCTTGAGAGCTTTACTGATGAAACCTATTTGACAAAAATGGTGAATATTAACACAAAGTTATAGTGATGACAAACCAAGTGTATGTAACAGAGTAAAACAGCGAACTGCGCATGTGCGATACCGCGAATTTGATGGGCTGGGCTATTAGTTTACTCGTGGTCTCCCGCTGGTAGCTCGCGGAAAGTCTGACACAGGCTAGTTACAGTAGCAGATAGCATGCGGGAGTCGATACACGACCTTCGTTGTGACTTCTTGTGCCTTCAAGATACAGCGAACCCGCACAAGGTAAGACTGTTCTAATTAGCATATTGGCTTTTTCGCTCATGTTTCACACCGTAACTCTCGAACGCAGCAGTTTCAGAGAAACCCCTACATACTTTTCGACCTATACCCGACGGTGAATACCTGGTATTGTTTGTGGAGCGATTCATGGCTCGTGAAGTGAGATGTTAGGTAACGGACAGACAGACACGACAACTACTGTAACACTCGCTGTGCATGCACACCGAGGGCTAATTATAGACATTGATGATGAAATGTCCTAGTATGTATCATAAACAGGATTGCATTAGCGTACATTGCACAACAACAATATCGGTCAAAAGCAGTACCATTTGTCCACTGTGAGCATTGTGAAACGTGGACACACATCTATTGCTGATACCATCCCAGACCTATAAATGCAATGTGGAATAAAAGAGACAAACACAGGGGACTAATTACATACTGCAGCCTATAGCTATAAATGCACATTTGCGGTAAAGAAGTAAAAACAGGCAGATATAACCAGCACACACCTTGATAGAGCCATCTTTACTGCATGTAGCATACAATCTTCCATCCAGTGAATAGTGTAAAGCTGTCACAGGACCTAATATGTAACAAGTATCACCGAACATCAACCACTCTTTGGGGGAAGAGGAGCAAGAAACACACACTCATGGATTCTGAAAATCACTATATTAGGACCAGTGCTACCAGGTTATTTGCGGATTCATTTAGGGACAAAACTTCCAAAACTTTCATACTAAGAAATTGCCCAAGGTAAATGGCCCTACATAGCAAGAGAGCTAGATTAAGAATACACATGCCAAATATAAATCCGACTTCACTTGCTATACTACACAACAATTATTATTATTGTGCAAGAATCTAAGACTGACATGATGCACATACATAACACCACCGACAGAATGGCATGACACCTACCCTAGAGCAGCACGGCTAAAAGTGCACAGCTGAAATGTACTCTTCTGGGCTATTTACCCATGAGTTGCAACAAGCAATGTTCTACGCAATCCATATTGGTATACATAGAGAAAGGCATTCAACAATGGACTAACACTGACTTTCCTGCTAAACATATTTTAGGTAGGTGATGAAGCTGATAAATATGACCCCCACATCTTTCTTATACACCTACAAAATGGTAACTATGATCACCAACATACCTGCATGCTGATCTCTGGCATCTGATGATACAAAGCATTGCTGGGTTGTCATGTCATATAGTCTCACTGCATGTTCATAATACAGCTAAAACATTTATTAACCCTCGGCACGCATGCACAGCGAGGGTTACTGCAGTTGGGTCTGTCTGTCTCTCTGTCTGTCGATGCTCCAACCCACTTATCGATGGTTTATTCGTCCCACAAACGATACGACGTAATAAACGGGTAATAAGAATCAGTTTAATCGAACGGTTTTCTCTGAATATGCTCCGTTGCAAAGCTAGAGCGCTTCCACCATTGTACGGCTAATGCGTAGTCAGCCATTTTTATCGCTGCGGAAAATGCGCATGCGCTTATAGCTTGAACAGGCGACCGGGCCGCTTGGTCTGTGTATCTCAAAGGCATAAGAAGTCACAACAAAGAGCGTGTATCACTCCCGCATGCTATCTACTACTGTAGCTAGTCCGTGTCAGACTCTCCGCGAGCTACTAGCGTGGATACCACGAGTAAACGCATACTAAAAGCCCAGCCCATCAATTAATGGTACCGCGCGTGCGCAGTTCGCCGAGGGTTTGCACTTCAGTGCTTTTCATTCTTGTTATGTATTTGATTGACGACTGAGAGTAAGATCAAAGGAATTCCAGGTGTGCGTTAAAAATAAGGCACTTTTGAAAGCGTTTGTGGAATCTCATTGGTCCAGGGCCTTACCGCCGGATGTCTTCATACAAACACGTTACACATGATGGCTTTGGCTTGTGGTCTACTGGTTCACATTGTATAACCGATACATAAAGCAATTTCTATACGCAGTGACCCAAAGCGCAAACAGTGGAACCTCAGATAACGTACTTAACTCACACTGAGTGCTGTACGTATTTACTTAGTTCCGAGCTAACTGTATGACATCTGACAAATCTGATTATGGAATCTATTCTTCATGTACTGTATGTATCTGGGCTGCCAGTTTGCTCCAATTAAAAATACTGCGAATTTAAAAAGAGGGATGAGTATTAAAAAAATTAAGAAAGGGAGACAGAGATGGATACAAGAAGCATGGTTAACGAGCAGAGGTGAGCATGCTGACACCCCCGACCCCATCACAAAATCCCTATAATTGTTGCGTGGTTAAGACAATAGTCAGGACCATAGCTTGAAACTACAAAAAAGGCATGCTGCTGAGTAACAAACACTGTTTTAGAGTCATAATTGAGTTTAAGAGTGGCACGCCAGGCACCAATGTAAAGATTGTGGGATTGAGTCAGGGGTGTCAGCTTGCTCAAAATCACCATGCTTTACGTATTCGTCAAACAGTCTCCGTATCTTGCCTCCCTTTCTTTTTATACCATCCCTATATGCCTATTTTTTAAATTCGCAGGATTATAGAATTTACTTGTCTCCGCTCATTTGTATACACTACTACGTGAAAGGGGGTCGTCATGGAAACGAGTTTCATTTCCGTGCGTGCTACCGTTAACTAGTTTGCGGAGTGAAGAAGTAATTTTAAAGGGCCAGAGGCTATTTGTTGTTGTTCAAACAATATGTGGTCACCATGGAAATATGTAGTTGTCGTGGAAATGATGTAACACGCATCTATGCGTGCTACTGTTTGCAAGTTTGAGGAGTAAAGAAGTAAATAATTAATAATAATAATAATAATAATAATAAATGCCCTAAGGCTATTCAAACAACAATTGTAGTACCCACATAATGACCCGTACTTTATGAATAAGAATCTACTTTGTTATACTTGCATCATAACTCACACGTGCTCTGCTCAGTTCCAACAATCATAAAGTCTCCTGATGGGTGAAAACTTATGCAACGAATTGGGGCGACTTCTTGCACCACCTGGTAAGCTCGCTTGGCAGATGGTTTCGAATAGTCAAACAGTCTAATGGAGCAGTCTTTACTTCCTGAGGCCAGTATGGACACAGTTGGATGAAAGTCCATTGTGGTAACTCCCTGCAAGCACACAATTATTGTATATACCTAATGCTGGAATAACCGGATGTTAGGAAGTGATATTCGAAATGTGATTGCTCACTAACAGTTACAAGTGTTTCTCCTTATCTTGACCATTACTCACTAGCCAGTGAGCACCGGCTTACCTCGGCCAGCTCTGCATACCTTGGAGGCACCAGAAGTTGCAACGCAGGACGAGTATCGACTCCCGCGTGCTATCTAGCAGTGTAGCAAGCCTGTGACCGACTCTCAGCGAGCTGGTAAGCGACCACGAGTCAGTAAAACGGTAAAATTGGACCAGCCCACCAATTAACAGTGCCGCGCATGCGTACGGTGTAGCGTGTACGTCATCCGCATCTACACCTTGCATGGGACAAGGCTGCGTAGAAAAGCATTGCAGGTGACCTGCTGAAGCACAGCCTGCCAAGTAAAAATGTAATATTCTGTCCCCCCACACCATTCAGACATGAGGGTGAGCAAGGATCTACCATTGCTAACCTACTGGTGTAGCCAGCCCATGATGACATGTAGCAGCTTAGTAGTATGAAATTATAGTTCATAGCATACCAGCCATATGTACATGCACAGGTCAAAAAAGTAAACTATACGGTAACGGTACTACCTATGCGTTACCGCTACGTACCCTTCACGTACCCTTCACGTACCCTTCACGTACTGCGGAAGTACCTACAAAGTACCCGTGAAAAACAAAGCGCGCAAACTCCGCATTATTTCGCGGTGGTTTACTACGCGTTGTTACACGCTACTACGCACGCCGTGGGCGTGTCATTACGCGGTTAAGCGTAAACAAGTGCGGTCGCACCCCCAAGTATTTACACTCTGGAGCGCTGTTCCGCACAAACGTGGGTGTGTCAGTACGCGGTTATGCGCGAACGAGCGTTTGCTGAAAAACTTCGCGAAATACCGCGAGCGTAGAGTGTACGCCGGCGATTGCGGGTGGATCACGCCGTCGCGCGTTATAACGCGCGAACGTTAAGTCTGCGTATATTGGAGTGACTTCCCGCTTGAGTGCGTAAAAGCGCAACCGTTGCCGTCTGTGCGCGCTTTTACACACATTATTTTACACGGGTACCTTTGAAGGTACCGTGAAAGTTCGGTGAAGTATCCTACCACGGAACCGCACACGAGGCGTGAGGTATCGTTGAAGTAAGCTTCACAAGTAGTACTGCGAAAACAGGGAAATGGCAGATTTTCGTCTTGTACGGTAGTAGCGCTAGCAGTGCTACACTTACTACCCAATAGGCCAAGAATAACACGGGCGAGCCACGATCCTCCCGTCGTTCGCTCTCTTGGCGGTCAGTCTCGCGCGATGGTGGTGGGGGCGTGGCATCTACTGTCAGCATGGCAGCTGGCATGCCTAGTGGCCGAGCTCTGCTAACGAGCCATCACTCGCGGCACGATCCGGATCTAGGCTGCTCTACTGCCCCATGGCCGTCATGACAGAGCTCTGGAGATAGCGCCTATGCCGCGGCGGGGTGGGCCACGTGTTCCCGCGACGTTCACTGCGTCCGCCGCAGCTACTTGGCTGCATGGTAGTGCGTAATGCGCGGGCTTTGCCGTGAAGTGTATATATATACCTCTGCCGTTACTTGGGTACCCTTCGCCGTACCTTTCTGCACCGCAGAAGTGCCTATAAAGTACCTATAAAGTACCGACGAACTACCATCGAAGTACCTCGCGCGTAACTGCTATTATTCCTCAGAAGTACTGCTACCTTTTACCCTACCGCTACCGCTACTGTTGTTTACTTTTTTACTCATACTGTATTAAGCATGTGTGTACAAATTAATCACACCACTGCGCCGAGGGTTAGCACTTCAGTGCCTTTCATTACAGTCGAATAAGCGTCTAACTATTTCAGAGTGAGCGCTTCACGTTGAGCACTCTGGCATTCCTGTTCGTTCATATGGCGGAGCGCTCCTAACGATGACTCGATGGAGACAGGCTCAGAGCACCAGAAAATGCAGCGCAAGGGCAAAACGCAAGGTAATGACTCCGCTTTCTTTCCCTGCGCGCATGGTCTGTGTGTGCGCGTGGACGTGTCAAAGTAGATTTAGTTGTTTACATGTACATTTTGTTATGTTTTCCTGTTTTATTCTGGAGGTTTTGTAGTTTTTTGTAGGTGTACTACATGTAGTAAACCCTGTCAAGGTTTACTATGGGACCGCCACCACGTGTCTCTTCCACTTCGCTCTTCTTGCACTGCATTTTCTGGCGCTCTGAGCCTGCCTCCATTGAGTCATCGCTAGAAGCGCTCCGCCATACGGAAAGCCACAGCACTCAACGTGAAGCGCTCACTCTAAAATAGTTAGACGCTGATTCCTCAGTAACTACACGTCGGTAGAAAGCCTCATGCCCTGGGATAGTGCCCTCGCTGCGCTTGGGGGGCACAATGCCGGGGCTCTCGGCTTTCTACTGCGCGTAGTTACTTCGAATCAGCATCTAACTATTAATATTACCGTGCTTATCCCAACAATACTAAGTACTACGGTAGTTAGTGATAAGGATAATGATTAAATAATTGTGCTTACAGGATTCCTTACCCCTGCGTGATCATAAAAGCTGCGGATGACTGGGTGAACATCAGTATGATGCCCTTGAGCACTACGTGAGAACACAGCTTCAACATCCACCATCTACACAGATTAAACACAATCGAAAAGGACCAACTGCAAACACTTGGAGTCTTGCACGCGCAGAGTGGCGCCAACATAAAACTGACAATGCAAACGTTGCTTATTCAATTAGTCCACACTGTTGACGAAGTTAGTCTCCGACTCTAACATGGGATTGCCGCATCATCGGGTTTCACGGCAGCGCTAGTAGTCTGGATTCTTGTCCGTCATGGGGAAATCCACGATAATGAAACCAGACAGTTTTGGCATGAATTTCAAGAGGTCAAGAGGTCATGATACCAGACTACATGCTGCACTCACCTTTATAGAAAAATCGGCAGATCCTGATGCAGCTAACTTTCCGTCATGACTGAAGGCAGCAGTGAGGCATGGTCCCTTGTGAGAAGTTACATAGTTCACCTGATGTTTGCTTAAACTAGGAGCAGACACCGCAGCTACAAAAAATTTAAGAAAAGTACAGAAAAGTACAGCAAATCATGAACCTTATAATGGCTACTGTTGCAGGTGCATTGATTCCCCACTACGACGCACAGTAGAAAGCAGAGGGCACAAGTATTATGGCTCCCCAAGCATTTTAGCGAAGCAAAGTAAAGCAACAACGCAAGTGCCTGAGGGCTTCTAACGCGTGTAGATTTTAACAGACGAGATGTTTAGTAATTAACGCACACTTGTTTTTCCTAGGGTGCGGGTCGCACAAGAAACCGCGCCGTGGGAACTTAGTAAACACGAGGCGAAGTACTACGAGATTTAGTAAACACATTTTCAGGTATGCGTGCGTACTAAGTTTACTACACATAATAGGAAACCCTGTCGACCCTTAGCTCTGCAATCTGATTGGTCAATTCAAACCTAGAACAGGCTTGTATTCACTCCAACTCACCAAAAATTCTCTGCATCTACCTACTTGTATTAAGCATGGATGTCAGGGGTCTTTGTTGCGAAACACACCAGCCTGTTAGTTAACAAACCCTGTGTTCCACACAGAGGAATTTGTAGGTTACTTCTGCTTTGTACAATGAGCCCTGCCAGCATCTAACCCAACGCAGCTCTATTTTCCTTGGAAAAAAGTGTTGTCCTGGGTTACGTTGACTTGTTTGGTGAACAAGTTGATACACAACATAATGAGTGAGGTATGCAAGCGAAACCCAGCACAACCCTTTTCCAAGGAAAACATCTGACCTCTTACCATCACTTTCGTATTCCAAATCAATAGCTCCTTGACTTCTGACCTGAGGCACGTCGGCCATCATTCCACCACCAGATGCTGTAAATAAACATTACCATGAGGAAACACAGGCATTAACGTTTGAACGATATTTAGAACAAGACTTGGTAATTTATACCTTTCATTGTGTAAGTACCAGAATTAAATGGCATTATAAAGGATTACTAAAAACAACTTTCCGTACTGGGCCATATAGTGTTAATCGTCAGCGTGCACGCGCACGCGCAGCAAAGGTTACAGTACTTGTTGTGTGTGTCCGTCCGTTAGTCTGTCTGTCAGTCCGTTACTCGACATCTCATTTCACGAGCCATGAATTGCTCCACAAACAATATAACACATTCAGCGTTGGATATAGGTCGAAAAACGTGTAGGCTTTTCTCAGAAATTGCTGCGTTCTGGAGTTATGGCATGAAACACGAGAGAAAAAGGCAATATGCTAATTATAACAGGCTTACCTCGAGCAGGTCCGCTTGCTCTGTGTATCTTGAAGGCACAAAAAGTCAAAACGAAAGACGTGTAATGACTCCTCCATGCTATCTACTACTCCAGCTAGCATGTAGCACAAGCCTGTGTCAGACTCTCCGCGAGCTACTAGCAGGAGAGGACGAGTAAATGCATACTAATAGCCCAGCCCATCAATTAGCGGTACCGTGCATGCGCAGTTCGCCGAGGGTTTGCATTTTAGTGCTAGTTTTGTAACGCTCTAAATTAATCCGTTGTGTCTTTCAAATTCAAGTTGGTATCTTTTAAACTGTTGCACACAATAACAAAGAGAATAAGGGTTACAGTCTGGTTGTAATATTAGTATGCAGCCCACCAAAATTTCAGGTTGCCAAAGTGCGACGGGTCAACTGCTACTATAGAGCAGGAATAACACAGATATGTGGCATTGCATGTGCTGTGCACACATGTTTGTTACCCCTAAATTACTTTAATGCAGTTTGTGTACACCGATTGAGCACTGCACAAAACATTCTCTAAAACTTGCAGTCTATCTAGACTCGTATACCTTTCGATACAGCAGCTAACAGTGGAACACCTCACTAACAACATGCCTAAACTGAGGATATCTGTCCACTAGGACAACATGGACCCCTTCTTCTGTCCCTACTTGTGTGTGGATCAGAGGGTCAACTGTAGTTGCAAGCCAATGGAAACAGCTATGTTGGCATCACATTGTACATGTACACACAAGCCTTAATCACCAAACCCATACATACAATTTTCAGCTGCATTTGGTGATGTACTTTGTACTGATTTCTGATCCTGGTCCGCATACTCACAATGAGGATCTATAGCTGGCTTTGAGAATAGCTCACAAATTCCATAGTGTACAAGTAAATTCAAAATCCTGCGAATTTATAGAGGCATATAAGGATGGTATAAAAAGGAGACAAGATAGGGATGGGATACATGAAGCATGGTTAATGAACAGATTTGGCCACAGTGACACCCCCAACCCCACCACACAATCCCTACATTGTTTCCTGGTGTGCTACTCTTAATGTGGCATGATATAAGGGCTAAAGGTTACTAAAAGCAAGCATTCTTTCACTGTGCCCCGTTGTTTTTAGTAACATATTTACTTTTAAGCTGCCACATTCACTTTAATTACACTCCAGTTGGACTCTATAATGGAGTTGGTTACTCAGTAGCATGACTTTGTTTATTGTAAGTTCTGAGTATTGTAATGGTGAATGTTTAATACTTCACCTAGGCAACAATATAGGGATTGTGTGGTGGGGTTGGGGGTGTCAGCGTGCTCAAATCTGTTCATTAACCATGCTTCATGTATCCCATCACTATCTTGTCTCCATTTCTTTTTATACCATGCATATGCCTCTTTTTTAAATTCGCAGGATTTTTAATTTACCACACTACCACACTCAGTGTAAAAGGCCTAGATATCTGGGCCGGAGAATTGGAGTGATATTGAAAAACTTCCGTGGCTCTCAAACAATGAAGCATTCATCTAAAATGAGCTCAGAGTATGGCCAATAGTTTTTCCAACCTTCTCCTTCAGTTTGCACTCCAAGTTGAAAAAGATGAGCCAATCTGGAAGAAGGGGATGGTGGTGGAAACGAAGACACGGCATGAGCCAGAGTAGATGCTGCTGTCTCATAGCCATCATACCGCAGCTGACTGTAAGGACAAAACCACTTATTGTATAAACTGTCAATTTGAACTTTAGTTTGCGATATCAAACCGCGTGCCACCTAAAGAACGTGATCATCAAAAGAGGTTAATTTGTCAGAATTGGATCGAGTCATAGGCTCCCTCCAGCTCCGCAAAATTCAATTAGCGGGTAAAGAGAATGTGCCGCCGGATGCCGACCCCTAAGTTTATCGCCAAGTTTGATAACTTGATTGTACTACATGCTGCAGCTCAGTTATTACTATCACTCGTATAACTATTGTATGCCGAGTGGCACAGATTGTCTAGTATTCCCTGTTATCCCACTAAGAGCAAGTTGTAAAGGGTGGCTCATCGGAAAAGAATTTGTAGGTGGGTAGATCTGACTCAAAAATGTGTTACTGATGAGTTGAGGCTTCTATGCTCTCTGGACATAACTAATAAAGTAACAAAATGTGTTGTTTGCACCAGAGTCGGTGAAACTTGATAGACCAACGTTTCGAGTCCTCTCAGGTCCCTTCATGAATGAGGGTAAAAGACTGAACTACACAACCAAATGACTGCTAGCCTCATTATGAAAAACAGTTGACGGAGATGACTACATAGGCATAGGAATTCCATTACACCTCAAGTAGTGTAGCACACATGCGTGATGTCTCAAGTCCATCATCTCTGTTCATCAGAGAGGCTCCACTGGATCTCCTAATATGGCAGGCTGCTGAATCAGCAAATTTTACTGAGTCTTGTAGCGTTGCGAAATGCTTCCAACCTCTGCTCCTTACACTAGTGCGTCGATTTTCATATTGCTGCGGACCCCTACTATAGAGTTACTATTATGCAAGTTGAAGAATTGACATTCATTATGGCATTCAAGGCACACCAAATTATTCATGTAGACGCACAGCAATGCTCATTAGCAAAGTACCTTACAATCAGTCTATAAAGTACATCTCTTTCCTTTACGGTGTTGGCCCCCCTTTTCGTATCTCGACGGTCCACTTGCATGTCGCTTCCGCACGTGTTCGTTCCCCGAGCGCATGCGCACGTAACTCCCGTAGACATAAAATGTACGCACGAAATGTCACCTGGACTACTAGGAAGTGAAGCCTCCCGGGATATATTCTACGTTCTAAGGTGTTATGAAAGATGCTCTAGCTCCTAGCCCTAGCTTTTTAACTAGGTCCTAGCCCTTGCCCTAGGGCAAGATTTTAGCCCCTAGGTCCTAGCTACTAGCCCTAGAAGATTGGTTTTGCCCTTAGGCCTAGCCTTGTAGCCCTAGAACAGGTTTTTGCCACAGAATATTATTGTTTGCCCTAGCAACAAGCATTCTAGCCCTAGAGCAATTGTTTTGCCCTAGCTAGAACAATTTTGTTCTATTTCAAGGCCAACTTCCAGTTTTTTGTCCTATTGTGTTTTTTTTGTTGAGGCAGTGTTATTGTTGCAGAGGTGTTGAGTTTCCTCTCGAGTATTGCAATTCTAATGACATTGCCTTGCATTACTGGAGTAGATACTGCTTCCTTGGCATAATTATCAGCATTGCATGTCTTTGAGTAAATTTTGGGCACTGGAGAAATCTCTATAGGTATGTAGATAATCAGTGCATTGAAACTAGTGGTGGAGAACTAGTGTGCTATTTAGAGGAAAAGTTTCAGTATATACTAAACATGAACAGGGATAGATTCCATGACAATGGGTGTGGTGTCTGCAGCCTGAGGCTGTGCAAGACCACCTGTTTTGCAGTTTCACCAGTTATATACATGCACTGAAGTGATTAAAATTTCAATCATTGTATGTTTTTTTATCGCTTGAACACATTCACTATGTAAGCCACGGTCATAGGTTAAAACCCTTTCGTCACAAAATGTTGTAAATTTACACACTTCCAGAAACGTCAACAAACTAGCACGATTGTGAAGTTTGACTCGGTAGGCGGCGGCACTATCTCGTAAAAACCACCCACACATCCTCAGAAGTAGTCAGTCGGCACTTGGATGTAGCGGTCGGAGCTTTGATGTTGCTTTAATCTACCCTTTCAGTAGTCTAAAAAAATAGCAACAAGGTCCAGATTGAGTGAGACAGGTCATTAATTTCTGAGCAGACTGAAAGGCAGGCACAGGGGCTGTGTGTAGGTCTGTAAAACGGCAGAAAGAAAGATCGCCACAGCACGCGTGCGCGGGATGAAAGAGGGTGTGTAGATTTGGGCAGAATGCCACATGCATGCAGGAGAGTTGTTGGGCTCATAAGCCGAATTCGTGACTGAAAGAGTTTTAAACAGTGTATACTGCATAAAAATAACAAAAACACCAGTGCAGGGCTACAAGAAATATCATTGCTTTGTTGTTGTCTTGGCAGTTCCAATGTGACATTGGTTAACTTTTGAAGCAAACCTCAATGAACTGAGTGTTTCCTGCACACCAAGATCGTTAAAATACAGGAACTATATATTTTTTATAAATTTACCTGCACTGCCGAAGGCTGCGGGGAGATATTGACAAACATGAGTGTCTTGCTGTTCCCACCCAAAGAGTTTTGTAGCAGATACGTTAGTTTAGAGTTACGGTATGGAATATGCTGCTCCTATAAAATAAAAAAAACACACAATTAACATACACCAACTTAGTGGAGAACCTGGTGAAACTTCCCCTCTCAAAAATACCCCCCCCACTCCTGAACTGTAAATCTTCACAAATCGTCATAATTATAGAGTATGCCCAAATTTCTCCTGTGGCCAAGAGCATCACTGCAGCTGTCAGGGTAGCTAAACTCTACCCAAGTGATTTATTAAAAGTACACAGTTGTATGCCAATAGACCTGTATTGCTTAAACCCCAACCCCAACCCCCACCACCATAAGTACGTAATAGCATGGGTGGGACATAATTGTGGGTTGTACCTGATTGGCAAGAGCCATAATAACATTTCCTAAATTGCTCAGACTCTTGTTGATACTCTGCGTCTCTTTGAGCCTCTCACTTGCACTTCCGTTACTTACCAGTCTTTCAGAACCAGCGAGGTCAACCAGGTTCAATGTACCTGTAGTTTGACAAATTGCTAAAAACAAAGCATATGAAATACTGCAACCCACCATGACAAGTCTCCAGGGTTTTGCTATTAGTGCCTGACAGAGTGAGTCGAAATACACAGTGGCTACGAGAGGAACGTTCATTAGACTCTGTTGCAGCCACTGCTCTACGCTTGGCTGCAGTGTCTAAAAGACAGGAAACCTAAACAAACAAATCAATTGGCTCATATACACAATTTGGCACTGATATAGTGAATTATTCACTACAAACAAACAAACCTGCTGTTCAGATGTAATAAGAACAGGAGTGATGTTTGTGACATACACTTCACCCTCATTCTTTGGATCGATTCTAATTTCATGTTTCAGGTCCCTTTTCCCAGCAGCAGAGCAGGTCATGTAGTGTTTCATTGTATATTTCAATGAAAGAGGCTTCCATTTTGTACTGCAAAAGAAAGAGTCTCTATCCTTTAAAACACAAAACCTTTTGTCAACTCACAACCCATCCTTTCTCATTGAGGTCCCGTGAGGAGGTGAAAACCTGCTGCAGGGCCCTAGGGATCATGCCTTGAGTGTGCTCATCTGCATTAACAGGTCCTTCCATTGTGTATGTCTTTCCTGACCCCGTCTGAGAGGAAGCACAACACTCACAAATGAAAAGCACTAAAGTGAAAACCCTTGGCATACTACATAGCTCGTAAGCATTGGACCCCAACGACAGAACCGGTAATTGGTGGGGTTGGGCTGCACTATCGTGGTAACTCGCTACAGTTTAACACCGGCTAATATGACTAGTACATCACGAGTAAACATCACGAGACTCGCAACTGGCGGAATGCAGTTGAGGCAAGCGACTCATATTGGCTTGTTCAGTTGGTTTTCATGCCATAATTTTTGAATGCAGTCGTTTTATAAAATCACCAAATCTAAAATCAAGCCAGTGTAGCTACTGAATCCGTTTTGCCTTGCGTGAGGGTGCAGAAAACCAGATAACAGACAGACAGACAGACGGACGGAAGAACATAAACACACACTCGCTGTAACCCTCGCTGCACATGCGCGCCGAGGGTTAATTAGAGGTATATAATGACAACTTGTAATACACTCTCATGATACTGTTACTATACTTGTGCACATACGTACATACTATTTCACGGCAAAAACACTGCTGTTAGTCAATAACATTATGCTGATACATATGTCTTTAAATGGTACAGCTTGATTCGCTGGCCTTTTTATTGGCGAGTGGGAGCGAGCCAACGCAACAGACCAATTTTCCATTAATTTTTTACTTTCTAGCCGGCGATGCCACAAATACATGTTCTACATGACTGCATAACCGCCAGCCCCAATGCAATATTAGCGTATGCTTCGCATGCTAGTTGACACCAACGCACATCGTGACGGATCCCAGCACATCTCCACATCAGAGCTTGCACTAGGGAGCCCCTCGCTTCAGAAAAGCTAAGCAGCACAAGACAGAACTCGCGGGAGGCAGCGTCTAGTTGAGGACAGCATACGGCCTTGCACGCAGGAGAGGCACACCTCCAGCAGCGGAGGACAGCTACATATGCGACAAACTATAATCCTCCATGTGCATGCTCACCAATTGTTGTATAGCTGCAGTTGTGCCACTCCCGCTCACCAAAAATGCTTAGTAGCTAACTCACGATACATGAAACTTACTTGTCCATAAGCAAATATGCACACATTGTAACCATCCAAGGCGCTCTGAACCAACTGCGATATCTCACTGAATACAGCTTCCTGACTGCAATCCGGACCAAACACACGATCAAATTCAAACTCATACTGTTGGGTACGTGTGCTTCTCTTACTGGTATGGCCATCCTGTCAGTAACATCAAAGAGAGTACTATACAGAAGCTAGTAACAGACTTACTACTTTGTGAGGAGAGAAATGGATGGAGATTTTTCTGCATTCTTTTTCTTTGTCAGGAAATTCTATGAGGAAACTCCCCCTGTCTCCTTTTATGACAGGCTGTGACCCAACACTACAAAACAAGTCCTTTTTTCGTAGCAGATGATTCATAATAAATAAAAAAAACATTTACCTGGTGCAACAAATTGAGGTTGTGTCTGTACTTGCCGTACTGCCATCAAGTGCACTGTTATTGAGCTCACAATGCAGCAAAGGACGCATACGACAAAATACCCGAATATTACCTACAAAAACACACATCAAGCTATACATATATAACTAAGGCTACCAAATAATATACCCTTGAGTTCTTGTATTGTGTTATGGAGTTTACGTCTGGTACTCTCATTCTCCCTGATCTCTTTATGGCACTGCAACAGAGAGCTTCGGAGCTTCTCTATCTCCTTTTCCAGATCAGCAATTCTTTCACTTTTACACTGGCTTTCCTGCAATTCTTTGTCTCTAGACAGCTATAAAGGAAACACAGCTTGAGACATCATAGAATATTATGTACAGTTACATGCTTGTTACAAAGTTTACCTTCATAGCCTCCAACTGGGAGTGTGCAACAGTTGCATTAGTCACCATTTGAGACACATTCAATTTCAGGGTACTGATTTCTTGACATGCTCCTGTCAGATTAGTTTCAGCATCATTATAAGCTCTCTGCAACGAGGCCTAAAAAGACACCAGTTTTGTGGTCAAGGATTAGAGGAATATTACTTTAAAACATTTTTAGTGAATTATGCCAATGCTTTTGACATATGTACACATTGTATATCCTACGTACCTTTGACATCTTCGCTAGTTCAAGGTTATGCTCACTCTCAGTTAGGAGCCTTCTGGTCTCCGAAAGCTGCTCCAGTATATTCTAAACAAAACACACAATTAAAAAGCACTGGAGAGCAAACCTTAGAAAAGAGCAATGTTTCTGCAGCTATAGCTATGCGATGTAGTTTAACAGAAAGAAAGGGGAGTCACTATCGCACATCTTCTCGCACTCCGAGCCTGCCTCCATCGAGTCATCGTTATAAGAGAACGAACAGGTAAGCCAGAGAGTGTCCAACGTTGCGCGCTCACTCTAAAATAGTTATAGACGTCGATTCGACGGTAATTGCACGCTGGTAGAAAGCCTCGTGCACCGGGGGTAACGCCATCGCTGCGCTCGGTGCGCCACAATGCCTCGGCTCTCGCGCTCGGCTTTCTACTGCGCGTAGTTACCTCGAATCAGCACCTAACAATCATTTAACAGCAGACATGCGCAACAGTACGAGTCGTAACCCGCATGCGCACAGGCATGCGCTTGCTTGGTCTTGACAGCATGGCAGTGTGCACTAATCAGCCCGTGAGCAAGACCGTAGTTCGCCTGTGGTGCTATTTTAACCCAACCCACCAACCGCACCAGGCGCCACAATCATATTTGTACATGATGTGACATCCAAACATGAAGCATGCAGGGGGACACACCTGAGTTTCGGCTAGGCACCCGTCAAAACAGGGCTCACTCGCACTTCCCCCATTGATGTTTATGCCGGGGGTGTCCGGACAAAGCTCGTACAGCCGCGAGGGTCCATGACGGCTGGGTCACGTGCGGGAACGTGGCATTACGGAGTGCCCCTGCCCCAGTCACATGCCCAGCCACGGAAGGTGACATATTAGTGGGTAGTGTGTGGATCCCGTGAGCAGTTTGGACACGCTCAGCACACACCACGCCCAAGCATACAGGGACACCCCGCTATGTCTGGCTCCTTCAATCAGTACACGGGGCGGACTAGAGTTGAAGCAAAGCAATGCATTTTCCTGCAGCAATATTTGCAGCAACAAGGAGCAAAACTATTCACTTTGATGGACACATCGTGAACATTTAGATCACCGTGGGCTTCCACACAAAATGGCCGACTCAGCCAAGGCGAACAAAACACGCACTAAATCTTCATGTAAGCAGTTAAATCGCTTTTATCTTTTTTGCACACGTTATAGCATGAGATACGAGATTTAGCACTGCGACTGACGGACAGACTTACAAACCAAGTACTGTAACCATCGCTGTGCATGCACTATAACCCTCAGCACACATGCACAGCGAGGGTTACAGTAGTTAGTTTGTCTGTCTGTGTATGTGTGTCGACACTTATTGTGGCACTACAGGCCACGAAGTGGCCTATTAGCAATATCAGCGGCTTCAGAACTACGCGAACCTGAAAAATAAAAAGGCGATTTCCTGACACGATTGCGTTTGAGAGATGCCGTGAAAACAAGCGAAAAGGCAATACGCATAACCGCTTGCTCTGTGTACCTTGGAGGCTCAAGAAGTCACAACGAACGGCGTGTATCGACTTTTGCATGCTATCTACAGTGTATCTAGCCCGTGTCAGACCCTCCGCAAGTTATCACAAGTAAACGCATACTATTGACCCAACCCATCAATTAATAATAATGATGATGAAGCCCACCTGGCCAGTGACAAAGAAAAGGCATGATGACACAGGGACGAGGGTTAAAAAAGGTTATGCAGGCAAAGGAGGAAGAGCGAGGGAGACAGGATTGAACCCTGACGAATACCACGTTGCAGATTAAACTGGAGGAGTTGTGGCAGCCCACACGCACGTGGCTGTTGCAGTTGGTATACCAGTCTTGCACCAGGCGCCAGGTCTTGGAGTTTACGCCAGCCTGAAAGAGTCTGTGAAGGACAGGGATTTCAACGGAATCAAATGCTTTCTGCAGGTCGTGGAGACACATAAAATACATTGCAATCCTCCTGAATGTGCGCATAACCCACCTTTCCATATGCAGATTTATTTGGTTGGAGTAAATCTGCATCGCAGATCGATTTGGGTGGAGAAATCCTGCATCGTTGAAAAGTGGTTCCAGAGATACCCATGGCGTCCAAAGGGTTAATTTTCTTCTGCAAGGCGCATTTGACTTCCTCAACAGTGAATGGTATGTGAAGAAGAGCTCCTCTTTTTGATGGGATTCAGATGCCAAAGGAGCTAACTAGCAGCAGCAGCTCTTGCAGGCCTTCATGCATTGAATCTGAAATTGAGCAAGATCTTAGAAACGAGAGGTCCAGGCCTCAAGGGGCTGTGTGGGGTCAGATATCAGTTTGCCACCAACACGCAACCTTGTGCACTGAGATTATTTCCTTTTCTGTGGCAACCTGAAGCGTGAGTTGGCATTCTTCCTGAACAGTTATTCACGTCTCTGTACTCCCTTCCTTTCCTCCATAGGCGCACACACCTTGATGCGTCTCCTCACTACATTGCAGGCAGAGCATTTGGCCTCATGCGGCGGGCCCTCATTGGGCCTGCCGGCATTTTTCCATACTCCCATGCCACCTTGCTCTTGGCACATAATTGCACAAAGTGCAATCCTTAAAACGACTCACTTTCTTAACTTCACAGTGTGGTAAACGAGACCCTGCTGCCTCAATGTCGCTACATGCTTAATCTCTTCATCTAGTTGCTCAACACCACAGCATAGTTGCCAATGAATGGGCTGAGACTGTCTTTCAGGACCTCCTGATAAGATATAAGCGCTGCACCAGCTTTAGCCCAATAAATTCTGACCCAGTTCAAAACTTGTGTAGCGACAGCTTGATCCATAGTGGGAGGTGGTTCAGATCTTAATCATCATGAGTCCAGCAGTGGTCAATGCAAGAGGAAGCCTCTACATCCATCAAGATGTAGTCAATAGTGGTGAACCTATCGCCATTAGCGGTACCGCGCATGCACAGTGAACAGAGGGTTTCTTTAGTGCTTTTCATTTTCACGGCATATCTTTCGAACGCAGTCGTTTTAGGAAAATAGATGTTTCACTTTTCAGGTTCGCGTTGTTCTGAAGCCGTTGGTATTGCTCATAGGCCGCCTCGTTGCCCGTAGTGCCAGAATAAGTGTCGAAACACACACAGACAGACAAATCAAGTACTGTATCCCTCGCTGCACATGCACGCCGAGGGTTAATATGTATATTTCTTTCATAGCAAAAAAAAATGAAATGATCGCTTTCAGGCCACAGGAAGGGTGTGGCTTACCGAAAAGTAGGGTAAGAGTGGATGAATGGCAAACAAAGTTGTTATGTACATTCCCTTAACTGGGGAGCATTCGTCAGGCATCCCAATCAAACTAGTACTGTGTACATCTCACATGAAATTTCTCTCCTTCTTGGTGCATGTCATCTGTATGTTTGCTCTCTGCCTTCTCAGCCTCTAACTTGCTCATTCTAGAAGACTAAGCAGAGGCAATGACAACTAACGATTAGACCTGCTCCGCATATACTGTATACCTACCAGTTTCTCAAGTTTATCAAGAACTTCTACGTCCATCCTTCCCTCACAACTTTGCAACTTCTTGCTGTTTATCTGTGGAGAGAGTATAAACACAGAGCATTGCAGTCCCCCAAACACATACTGATGATTTTCCAGCCATAGGTCTCTTCTCATTCCCCTTTAGAGTCTGTGTTTTAGCTTTTGACCCCGATGCAGCAACTGTTGATGATTGTTTTCTTGTGGAAACAACATTTCTAGTTGGTGGAGGGTGTTTCACAGCCACTGTTTTAGACTTGCCAGCAGGTACTTTGGCGGTAACAGTCTTCTCTCCCCTTGCAGCTCGTTTAGATGGAGGAAGAACCTGGCAAAAGGGATAGTAAGCAACCAATATAACATTCATTAGGTGTGTGCTTGTATGGATAGCTTAGGAGATCTAAACATTAAAACTTCACTGGACCAAAGAATAGCAAGGAAACTCATTAAGTTACAAAAAAGGAAACTTTATGTTAAAAAAGGTATGTATCCCTCGTGCAAGACCGCATGCTTCTGCATTTCGGATACTACATGTGATGATCTCTTCTCTGTACACAGAGCACTGTCTCCTGTTCCATGTCCCAGTGCCATTGTGAGGCACACAGCTATTTTCTTACAGGGCGTACACAACATCCCATCCTCACATTTCTGAAGGCAAGCTAGGGTACGTATTTAGCCAGCAGGCAGAAAACCCAGACTTTCGATGCTGCGACAGTGTCGATGTTGGCACAGGAGAGTGTGACTTGCTTGAGGATGGTGCTTTCTGAGCTGCTGCAGCTATCTAGCCACAGCTGTTTGCAGCAAGGACCATCCTGGGCATCAGAGTTCTCAACTTCAAGTCCAGTCACACGGCTTCTATCGTGTATATTACACATGGCCAATTTTTATGTGCATGTGCAGGACGACACCCATTTGCGTAAAACTTTACCACGTTTCCACGCTTTAGGGAAAACACTGATTGTGTACTCAGAGTGTTAGCATGTTAACAATATAAGACATCAAGTGTGTGAAATCTAAGCGTGTTTAGTTATAACATCCCCATGTGGCACACATATTAACATAAACTGTATGTAAGATGAGCAAGCAACCCTCCCCAAATTTTAGACCACAATACTAGCAATGCCTTTTTGATGAACAAAGTGAGCAGTTCCATTATCCGCGTATTTCATACTGTAGAATCACGTATAACATTACAGAATGTGGCAGTGCCTGTAAATAATATTCATACAGAAAAAGTTTGACAACTAGGAAGACTCGCTTTGCTCGCTATGAAGAAGGTGTATCCGACAACCTTGACCTTGCAGTAACACATTATATGGATCAAGTTTCCTCTTCATACGTGTACATGTATGTTAGTTCGTGGGTTTCTATCTTATGTGACAATAGAGGGATTGTGTCATGAGCTCAGGGAGTGCCAAAACACTCATACGAAAGAAAATCACTTTGTTGCATCAAATGTAATTCATGGACCATACGCTCAGCACTACTTCTACAGACTCATGGGATACAAGGTAAAGATTAGGCTATAAAAGTATAGAGGTCGGCTAGCTGACACTAGGGCCAGACTCGACCAGGGATCTAGCCTCGGAAGTCTTCCCCATTCACAAGTACAGTAGTATGCGTACTACTAGCATACGTGGAACAATTGTGCGTGGACAATCTCCGCGAAGAACAGGGAAGGTGAGCTCAAGCATCACGTGAAGGTAGACACTGCCACCACACAATTATCATACACTCTGAAACAGCGGCAAATTCAGGTTAACGCTAGCACTTACAGGGACCCTGCTAGTGTATGCGGGGGCAGTGTCTACCCCGTTCACGAATTGTTATTTGACGCACCCTTTGAGAACTTCATTTTCACGCTTTATACTTGCCATGTAAGCATGCACAAAGGGCGGGGCCACGTAACTGACAGTTTGCTAAAAGCTGTCAGAAAAGTTGTTTTACATACAGTATCTCTCTCTAGATGCCTAATTCAATGGTTTTATGTACTTACAAACCAGCTTTCCACTTGTTTTGAAATTTTTTTTCCATGTTTTCATCGTGCGTCAGTGCCGTTTGGCCAAATCAGTGATCGGTTTATTACATGTCTATATATCATGATATACCCAAAGGCACGTGTGCATCTCTTGTAAAAGTTCGTCGCAGCTAGTCTCGCACGCAAGACCAAGCATGCTAGACTATGTCGCAGTGATTGGCATGCCAAAGTTAGACTAAAACAAGTTGTAGCACCACACAAGAAGAGCTGTAAGTAGAAAGGATAGAGTAAGCCACCGATAATCGGACGCCATGTATTCTCGGACGCATTTGTGAAGTCTGTGCAGGACTAGATTTGCTATTGTGTATACCAAAGTGTAGTTCTTGGTCATAAATTGTTGTATAAAAATATTCGCTCTTATCCGAGCTTTACCGTGGGAATGACGTTGCCGTAAAGTTACGATTCGGGCACAGCAAAGATCGAACAAGCGCATCAATGTGGTAGGACAGTCTCCCAAAACGGAAACAGTATGAATGATCCAAGCGAGTGTATGCTTGATGATAGCTGTACCTTTTGGATATGCAGCGACCCACAAATGGCCCTTTTTTGTCTTCGCTCTGTTTGCTCACGAAAGCGCAAATAGGCGGGGTCGCGTAAGCCACGTTTTACGCGAAAAGCAGTTTTCGGCTTGTTTCTTCTAACACACGCGCCGGATGAAGCTATAGCCTCGTTCTTCTTGCCTTATATTAGATGCCTGCATCACAATTTCCGTTTTTGTAAGATTTTAATGTAATTACCAATAATTATTTTTTGTAATTACCAATAAAAAGTTAGACCTCACAAAAACGGAAATCGTGGTGCAAGCATCTAGTATATAAGGCAAGAAGAACGAGAATAAAAACTTAGAGCTTCATACGGCACATGCGTTAGAAGAAACAAGCCGCAAACTGCTTTTCGCGTAAAACGCGGCTTACGCGACCCCGCCTATTTGCGCTTTCGTGAGCAAAAAGAGCGAAGACAAAAAAGGGCCATTTGTTGGTCGCTGCATAGCCAAAAGGTACAGCTGTATCAATCGAGCATACACTCGCTTGGATCATTCATACTGTTCCCGTTTTGGGAGACTGTCCTACCATTGATGCGCTTGTCCGATCTTTGCTGTGCCCGAATCGTAACTTTACGGCAACGTCATTCCCACGGTAAAGCTCGGATAAGAGCGAATATTTTTATACAACAGTTTATGACCAAGAACTACATATTGGTATACACAGTAGCCAATCTAGTTCTGCACAGACTTCACAAATGCGTCCGAGAATATATGGCGTCCGATTATCGGTGGCTTACTCTAAATGCTTGGTATCTGTTAGAGCACTGAAACACGAGTGAAAACGTCCGAGCAGAAATATTGAACTACGTAGCCACGCCTACTGTGCATGCATGCATACATGTGACAGAAAAGCAACGCGAAGGCTATAGGCACCTAAGTCAAGCCTTACCTCCCTCGGCCAGTTGCTAGAATGTGCGCTAAACATGCATAGAAGCCGTTGCACCTATGGTCTGGTCATCCACCAGCTCCCATAGTAACTGAATCGGCTGTTACATACCAACATGCCCTCAAAAAGCTCAATAATCATACCAAATTCTTACATGTTCTTCCTCGAGCTGTGCCACGTGAGCGGTTCGCTTTTTGCCAACTCCAGATCTCGCTGGCAAAAGAGAAGGCCTGGGAATATTTGAGGCCGCCAGTGGTTTCTTCTGCAGAAGTAGAAAAATAGTACCCAGCAACATTTTTACAGAAACAGCTAGTACCGTAGTAGGTTCCATGCTGTGAAGATGTGGTCTGAGAGTCAGTCAGCAAATCGCTAGTAAGTGTGTGCGTGTTTTCCCGCCTTTTCCTTACAAACACGCATGCGCAAAGTAGCAGAAGGCGATCCTCCTGCTGCTCTGGTCTCTGTGCTGTCTAGTCTCCCCACCATCTCGCTAACACGTCTGCAGCCGGCCTAGGGCGACGGCGCGCAAAAGGCATGTGCGCTGATTTTGACTTCTTATCCCCTGCCCAGCGAAGTTGCATCAATCTTGGCAAGGTTGGTATTACTAGCTATTGTGCTTCTATTTCACGATTCTTCATCGAACAGACCGAACCATGTGTCAGGAAAGCCGTTCAGGTGCTAAAAAGGCTAAAGAATCAGCTTCAGCACAACATGGGGTATGGGGAAGTGGAACGAACCTTTCTGTCAGCTGACAGACCCAGCAAACCCATGCACTTGGAGGGTCTGTGCATTGAAGGTAAGGTTTGGAACAAGTGAATGATGTTACGTCATGGTAAAGAAGATGAACAAGAATATGTATACACAGGCAGGAACTCTTTCATAACCCCACATCTTTGCCTTTCAAAATGTTTGGCTGGTCTAGCTACATAAAGTACTTTAGAAATTTTGTGTGGAGCCGTTTCCCTGCGCAAGCTGCACACAGGCATTAAAAGTGTGCAACAATTGGTTAATAAGTTAGTCATCTTTTCTGTTGGAATCTAGAAGCCCTGAGGCCCTTTACGTAGCATCCTTGTGCCACAAAGCAAGATTTCTCGGACTCACTGTGTAACTATGTATTACCGTAAAAAAGGAAAAGAGAGCTACACTATAATGGTGCGATATTGCAGATTGTGAGGTTGGTGTACTAGTCACTCCACTGGTGGATGCTAGCATAGGTCCATTTTATCACTTGTTAACCCTCAGCACGCATGCGCAGCAAGGGTTACGGTAGTTGGGTCAGTCTGTCTGTCTGTGTGTCTGTTACTCAACATCTCACTTCTCCAATGTTTTTTTCGTCTCACAAACGATACTACCTACATAATTCACAATTCATTTGTGTATGTAGAGAATCTTACAAGTCAAATACATAAGTTTTAAACAAACATCATCAAGGGGCTTGTTCTTCAAGTTCTGAAGGAATTAGGTGAAACATTAGAGGGAGGGAAGAGAGAAAGGAGTGCCTTATGACAATGAGTGTGAAAGTGTTAGCCATGTTGAGATGAAGCCTACGGTGACTTTACTTAAGTTTTTCAAGACATACGTATATGTATTTATTTGAAGCATTAGGTTGTGAGTTTAGAGGATAAACTTTGTCTCATTAAAACTCATGTAGTAGGTATTTGTACGGCTAGGATCAATCCAAATAATCAACAGTCTCAGTGTCAGAATTCATCTTGCATTGGAGCAATGGGAAGTTAAGTTAACGTGTCAGGGGCGTAAGACTGACACCCTATCTCATGTATGTACGTGTGTGCTATTGGCTCTACCCAATTCTCTGTCTATGGCCTTGGTACTATTGCTGTGTAGGTAGGGCAACAGGCTCTCAGAGATCATATGAGGATGACATGAGAAGTGATTTGGATTGGAACGGAGTGATAAAGGGAGTCCTCGACCTGGTTTTAAGGATGGAGACAGACAGACAAGGAACTTTAAATAGATTGTGTAAGAACACAAAAGTTTGTAACGCCACTAGTAAATTTAAAATCCTGTAAATTAAAAGGGGGAATGTATAATAATGGGATATACGGCATGATTTACAAACAGATTGTTAGCACACTGATTACCCACGGTTGATCCCATCACAGAATCCCTATTGTTGCCTGGTGTCCCACTCTCAAATATCATTGCAATAATTTTGTGCTTTTCCGTGTTATATATATATATATTATATATATATATATATATATATAATTATAGTATGGCACTTTTGCCACCCGTCCTTTCAAGCTATAGCTGTTGCTGAAACGTATAATGGTGAATATATCAACTCATACTTCACCTAGATATTGTTATTGTGTGATGGGCTCGGAGGTATCAGTGTGCTAACACTGTGTTCGTAAACCATCACTGCCCTATATTAATATCATCCCTGTATTCCTACTTTTTTGATGTTCACATGGTAAATATGTACTTCTCTCATATTTATATAATACTACACTATCTCTTTGGAAAACCCCCTTAAAAAGTCACTAATTGACTAGCATGTAAATTGTAAAACCCTGCAATGTTGGGAATATGGGAATCATACGAAGCATTGTTTACGAACCAATTGTGAGCACACTGACACCCCAGAGCCTATTTCCAAATCCCTGTTGTTGTTGCCATTCTGAAACTTGGAGCATGTTTTGTTTACTGCGGCAGGGTCCGCTGAGTTGGTGGTAGTTTTACAGCTAGCAAAACATCATTTTTGCAAATTGCTGGTGTGATAATATCATTACAGCTATAGCTAACACTACATGCTAAAATTATCACTCCAGTAACAGCACTGGTTCTCCGCCGAGGGTTTGGTTTGCACTTTAGTGGTTTTCATTAACCCTCGGTGCGCATGCGCAGCGAGGATTGTAGTACTATGGTTTGTAAGTGTGTCTGTCTGATCCGTCTGTCTTTCTGTCTGTTACCACGTTTTCTGCGACTACGCGCAACGAGATAATAAAATAGCGATATCAACAGGTTCATCGCTACACTGGCTTCATTTTAAAGAAAGGTAATTTTCGTATAACTGCTGCGTTCAAAAGTTATGGCGTGAAAGGCAAGTTAACAAGCCACTATGCAAATTAGCACCGGCTTACCTCGACCGCGTCTGCTTGCTCCGTGTATCTTGAAGGCACAAGAAGTCACAACGAAGGGTGTGTATCGACTCCCGCATGCGCTCTACTACTGTAACTAGCAATTTAGTGCTTTTCGTGACTACTGTAGTTAGAGTGATTGTACATAGTGAAAACTTGTTCTGCACACTAAACGTTTTGTTTTTATATGTACATGTAATTGTACTTTGCGTGGGCGGGTCAAAGGCACCACCAGTGCTTTATTTGTCATAAAAGAAAACTTGCTCATATAGCACAGTTTTTATAATGCGGTAGTACAAACAGCTACCAAATGGGGCTCTTCAGGCACAGCGAAGGGAGAGACGGGTACCAGAAGCGTATCTAAGGGCTAGGAGGTAAGCTAAGACGGCCCTGCAGGCTAGCAGCGGCCCACGAGGAGAGGCGATCAGCTCAACCTCGAACCGGTTTCGTTACTGGTCGTTAGCCTTTGAATCGCCCACGGTACAATAAACCACAAAAGGGACGTGCTGTACGCTTATAAAGGTACTCAGGCTGGTCTCGATAGGCCATAAAACACTCGGCTTCACCTCGTCCTTTATTACTATCTCGACCATGCCCTCTCGTACGTTTATTTCGCATACAGCACTACCTTCCGTGCTTTAACTATTGCTTATATTGACAGCACCAGTTGCTTGTATCGGTGTTATTTTTTAGCTGAAGAAAAAGAAAAAGTGCATTACTTGAGCCAGAAACTTGATGTAGAAGCCAAAAGACGATTGTGTTCATTAGAGAGTGCAGTTCAAAGTGGTAAGTATTGTGAGGATTTCCATCTGTTGGTGTCGTTGCTTGCATCATCATACATCTGTGGGCAATTGTGGATGCCTGTATACATTTTTATGCAGTAGACTATGTTTTCTGTGAGTCAGCAGTTATCCATGCATGTTGCCATTCCAGAATATGAACGTTCAGTGGATGAGTTCAAGGAGTTGCACTCAGTCGTAGAGAAGGAGAGAAGAGAGTTGTCTGAAATTCTTTGTGACCTTAGTGTTACCGGTACGATGTATTATACGTACTCTAATTTTATCAGCTGATGTTAACAGTACTGTATTTATTGGCGAGCGAAGCGTGCCTACCTAGTCTTTTCAATTGGGGAATTTTATGTGTCACTGCACATACCGTAGTGATTCTAAGTACGCGCAAAACACGCGGAAAATATTGAACTACTAGCATGTGTGGCCAGATTCTTGTTGGCAAGCACAACTTAAATGGCTCTCAATTGCATAATTTTCCACATCTATGTGTATGCACTGTCGCACATTCCATAAACGATTTTGCAATCGTGTATTCTGCATGCATATGACTGCATTCGGTCACCAAAATATATTCTAGTATGTGTGTTTACTTGGCATTACACTTCTTTTCTGTGTATGCCATACCCCTATACTAATGTGCATGGGGCAATGTGATCGGTTTGTACATGTAATGTCTTTCGTGATCGATTTCGGCATCTAAACTTACAGTATGTAGGCATATGAAATAGTTATGAGGGCTTATCAGCAAGGCAAAAAAATAACTGGCTTGGCTGTGCTCGAAATCAACAACATTGCCCATGAAGCCAAGATGTGGGGCTACAATTTGTCACACTTGTCAATTATCACCTGCTCATGTGCAAAAGTCAATTGACACATAGTCATTGCTAGTTGTATGCATATGTGCTCTCAAGAGCTCTAGTTTGATGGTGCATATGTATGTAGATTGGTCATGCGCGTAATTACAAATTCAGTGCAGCTGAAACGGAGAATGAGTGCTACCTTCTCACTTGGAAGTCGATAGTGAAGACGTCGACAATGAACTCACCTTGACCGGCATCTTCGCAAACAACTAAGGGACTCAGCTCAATGTACGCGTGTTATTGCGCATGCGCCAAATTTAGGGTCTCGAAAATTTACTCTACGTCATTAAGAGGTCTGCGCATCGACCAACAAGATTACGCTATTTGGAAGTGTGTGAAGCATTAGTGTGGCCTCAATCCCAACATTATTTCTTTGAGTAAAGCATATACACATTTACACTCTACTCTGACAAGGTGTCCGATTTGTGTTGATGCGTTTTTACAAACATAACCGTTTTGTTTTGCAGATTCTAAGCACTCACAAATGAAGAAAGAAGAAGCGGAACTTACACATAACAGGTGAAAATGCTTATCTGGTTGCTGATGTTGACCAGTGGGTATTACACCAGTTGAATCATTTTTGGCAAGCAGATCTGGTCTCTGGTTACAATGAAAAAGCACACTTAAAGTGCAAAACATCGGCACACTGGCAACGGCACAGGTTAAACACACTCACACCAACCGCTATAACCCTCTCTGTGCATGAGCGCCATGGGTTAATGACAGTGTATTCCACTTCACATCATAGTTTAAGTCTATACTTGCTTACAAACACCACAGATGTTGGTGTTGTTTGCAACTCTGTGTTTTATTGGTGATTTTTGCTATACACTGTTTTATAGTTCGTTGCTTGAGGAGAAGATAAGTGATGAAAAACAAAAAATTGATCATATTAAACAACTTTATAAAGAGGTGCTTACGTATAATGAATATGTAAATGTGTACATTAACAGGTCAACAATTTTTGTAATAAACAAATTACACTGTATGTGTGCCCTTTAGTTCATCAATATTGGTTACTGTTTTTGTATGCACTTGTAGACTTCAGAAAAAGTGGTCTTAGCAAAAAAAGCTCTGATGGAAGTGGAGGACAAATTGCTTTTATCCCAAAAGAAAGAAGATGCTGAAGGCAGGGAGAGAGCACGTAAACTTGGTTCTGCTAGGAGACGAATACAAACAGCAAGGTGTAATTTTTTGTTACTCATCTTGTATTGTTATGAATTGTCCTTGTACATAATAGAGACGAAGTAAAAGACGCAGAAGAAAGAAACGAAATGCTGCAAACTAAGGTGCTTAGGTTCCAGCGTGATATTGAGGAAGCAAATAAAAAAGAACTAGAGTGTGGTTAGTTGATGTAATCTACATGTATGTGTATATACCATCTCCATTGTGTTGTTCTGCAGAGGCTTGTGCTTCGAAGAACATCTCAGATTTTAAAGGCATCCATACTGAAGTATGATGATATATTGTATGTACATCTCCTATTCCACGCACTGTACGTTCGCCATTAGGCCTACCGTTCTGTGTTATCTGTGCTAAGCTCTTTGGGTCAACTGGATTAATATCCAGTGACCTGCGCATACACTAACCATTCACGACAGCAAGCAAAGAGCATATAATCTGTGCATCAAGGAACAAATTAAAAATTTGTTTAGCAGGCCTGGCTTCTTTCACGCGATTAAGCATCGGTTTAGCCGTAAAGTGGCACTAGGTGTAATCGCTGATGTTTATGATGGAGCATTGTACAGTGCTCTTTCTAGATCTGGAGAGTTTCTCAGCTCAGTATGTAATATTTCCTTTCAATGGAACACTGATGGAGTGCCTCTCTTCAGGTCATCATCTTATTCAATGTGGCCTATGTATTTCAAAATAAATGAACTACCGCAGAGGATGCGAAATGGGCTTAATACTTGCTGGAGTATGGTTTGGGACCACAAAACCATCTGTAAATACATTTTGAAAGAAATATTTGAAGAAGGTGTTCAGGTTCATCCACCTGAACTTTCATCGCCATTCATGTGTAAGGCAATAGTGTTAACTGGAACATGTGACCTGCCCGCAAAATGAATGTCATTAAACATGGTTGGTCACAATGGCTTTTACGCATGCCCTTATTGTGAGCAACCTGGCAAAACCTTATCGTTAGGGAGTGGTGGTCATGTGCACATATATCCGTATGTATGCGAAAATCCGACAGGCCCTTTAAGAACAGCAAAAAAATTTGAGAAATGTTCCAGGGAAAGTTACAGAAGTGGGGATAAGAAGGAGATAGCAATTTTCTATTGGCATCAGCTATTTTTTTGGAGCAAGACCACAGTTGAAGGTGATGGCTGCTGTCGAACCAAAGATTGATAAGTAGTCGTACAATATTAAGCAACACACAGTGCATATAGTCAATTCCTACACCATCAACTATATTGAAATGCCATAGTGTCTGCAGACAAGAGCCAGGTGGATTTATTCCCTCCCATCCACAATTACGTGTACGCCACGAAGCTTAACTGAACGGAAATACTGGAAGGCGTCAGAATATCGTGCCTTTTTATTTTATTATTCTCTGCCCGTTATGATGGGTTTATTACCTACGGAATATTTTGAGCACTTTAGCCTTCTTTGCCACGGAATATATATATATTAAACTCTACTACTATATCTACTTCCGATTTGAATAAAGCCAATAAACTACTTCATCGGTTCTACTATCTATTTGCTTCTCTCTATAGCGAACGATACTTGACACTGAACCTGCATCAACTTGTACACCTTACGCACAATGTTCGAAATTTGGGTCCTCTTCATACATTTTCTTGTTTTGACCATGAGGACACAAATGGCCTCTTGGTTAAAATGGTTCATTCAACTCATCGAGTAGACTTACAACTTAAACCTACAAATACATTTACTTCACTTCAAAGTATATGCACCCTGGCGCAACACAGGAGTGTTCAGGTGGAATATCTTAATGATATTATACATTCTCCTCCATTGAACAATGGAATAGAATTATTTAGTCCAGTTGGGGAGACACCAATTGACCCATTAGTGGCTCAACTTTTTGAGCATTACACATCATCACCTATTAACAGAATTCTTAAATACAATAGGTTAAAAATAATGTCGTGTACCACTCCGTTCATTATGAAAGGCCCAAAAAATCAACAACGCTGTCATTTCATATAATATAAGTTCGTCAAAGGATACTTTTGGTTTTATATCATATTTCACTTGTGTTAATCATAAATACTATGCCATAGTTCAACAGTTGATCAATGTACGTCCCATTGGTTCTGTACATCATGTATTTGCTTGTAATAAAGAAGTTCTGGGCCCTATTGTTATTGTACCCATAGATGCAATCATTAGTACGGTTGTATTTATGTCATTTAGTGACACAGATGATGTGTATGTCGCCAAATTTCCTAATTGTATTGATAAAAACTGTTCAAATAATCACAGTAATCGCATTCTTATGGATATGTATACATTGGCAAGTTCCCTAATGATATTGAATTCAACTTCTACTGGTTACGCCGCCTTAGATCATGCGCTGTACGGACTTTCTCTCAGATTCGTACCTGCCGTTTAAGTACAATGCATGGCCTGATATGCCTGTACTTCTGTGCACCTATCGATATGATGCAGAGCAAGCAAAAAGTCTCAACTACCATCTCTATGCAGGCATGTTTTCAGCCTGCACTATAGGGTTGTACATGCTTGGTTAATTAGACATATGGTATTGCTTTTACATGCTTGTTGCAAGCTTGTTCAGTTGACACGAGCTTCTTCCAAGCATGTGCAAATCACACACAAGCTTGTTCAGTTGACACAAGCCTCATCCAAGCATGTGCAAATCACACACAAGCTTGTTACAGGCTTCATATTGTACTGTATAACAAGCTTGTTTAAGTCGTGTAAGTTACGCAAGCTTGTAACATGCTTGACCTACGCTTGTCCATGCCTGTTTTAAACTTGGACCATACATTAGACCAGCTTGAACAAGCTTGTTTATTTTTCAAAGGGTATTTTCCCTTATCAATATGTCTGCATTTTCATCATTAGCAGGGACTTGGGTCCCTTTCGTCACGCTCACACTGGTCATCCATTTTGTGTCTTGTGCGTTTAACTGAGTTCTCTCATTTGTCTTTGTTACTCTTCTGTATCTCACACCAAACCCATGCATGATTAACCCTCGGCGCGCATGCGCAGCGAGGGTTACGGTAGTTGGGTCTGTGTGTGTGTCTGTCTGTCTGTTACTCGTCATCTCACTTCTCGAGTGTTCGTTCATCTCACGCTCCGTTGCAAAGCTAGAGCACGAAAAAGCCAATATGCAAATACACAACGGCTTACTACGGCATGATCGACCCGCGTGCTCTGTGTACCTACACGTCACAGTTCGCCGAGGGTTTGCACTTCAGTGCTTTTCATTCTATAATGAAGACTGCAAAGAAAAACTTACAATAATTGTATGTACATACATCACGATGTTTAGGTGTGTGCATTGCAAGAAGTGTACAGTCAATTGGAAATGAAAAACAAGCAGGCCGATGACCGCAACAGGTCTTTAGAAGCAGATTGGCAGAAAGAGGTGTGTTATATTGGTAATCCACACAGAACTGTGTAAATGTTTCTTTACTTATAGCATGAAAAGATAAAAAGGCAAAATGTAGCTAACACCCATGACACTATCTCAGTACCATTGAGTTTTAAATATGTACATACCCTGGATAACCTCCTCTTTATGCTTAGTTATTATAGCTCGTCCAAGATTGAAGTTTTTAAAACCATGGCCTGGTGCATAATGTAATGTATACTAAGTGGGGTACATAATTGAAAGTGGAGGGAAATTCCGATGTCTTGTTGAGTGTTTCGCATTTGGGCATTGCCAAGAGTGTGGTCAAGTCTTCATGACTTGGCACTCGAGTTACGTATGTATGTACATAACTAAGCATCTTGATATTTCAGGCTGTAACAGCATCAGTTTTGTAAGTCGAAAAGGTGCTTAGTTATTTTTTTTGTGTTTCATGCGTGTTTAGTGCAGTTCCCATCACATATATGTAGAAGATTCCTGCATGCAGATGACTAGGTAGGCTCACTTCGCTCACCAATTACTGTTAGGGGTTATTTAGTCTTAAAACAATCGTTTAAGAGGGATAGGTGCTCCTCGAAGGATAAATATAGTGCTGCTCGAGGGATAAATATAGTGCTGTTGTTGGGTTTTGCATCATGAATGTTGTGTGCTAAGTCTATCCTTATATGCAGTATGAAGCTCTTAAAGGGCTGAATGCTGGACATATGGCTGCACTGGAACAGACAAAACACCAAATGTTGGAGTTGCAGGACAAAAAGGAGGAATTGGAACAAGAAAGCGATAGAATTAAAGAGGAAATTAGTCTGTGGTAAATGTTTCTTGTGATGCAGTGGTACATGTAGTAGAGTGCACACTCATTGCATCTAGTTTGTCCCCATGTCTCTGCCGCTGTTTGCATGGTAATCATTATACTGGTGTCATTGTGTGTTCCACAGTACAAGACAGCAGGAAGATGACAAGAAAGCAATAGAAAGAGGCAAATATGAACTACTAAGACTTGAAAAACAACTGGAAGTATCATGTGCAGAATTCACTAAACTTCAAATATTAAACCAGGAATTATTACAGCGTCTGGAGGAGCTAAATGCACGAACAGGAAGCGAGGAGTACAAGCAGAAGGTATATTATTGCCGAGCGCGTTAGCGTGAGGCAACTACTCCGGGTTGTATTCTCGCGATATGCGTACGTACGTACGTCGTCAATTAGTCACGCTTAGGAATGTCAATTAGTCACCAAAAGGAAGTGTAACTGCAGTTCGTAGGAAGTCAGGCATCGCGCGCAGTCAGTAGAGCGTGCGCACGAGTGGCCTCAGTCGGACTGTTTACGCATTGGCTGGCAGGCGCGAGGCAAAATATGCGCATGCGCATTCCTAGTAATTGTTGTGCTTACTACGTAATTACATACTGTGCCTATGATGTCTTGAGTACATGCATAGGCTTGTCTGCATTTCATCACGAGCTCATGCTAGACGAAAAGAAAATACCTGCAGTATGCCAGAAGTTGTTCATTCACATTACGATATATGTGCTATTGTAATAGTGAAGTACACGGAATATGTTTTTCAGATGACCATTGAGTCCCTGCAAAAGAAGATTAGAAAAGATGATGTAACTAATAGAAGTCTTGAGGTATGTTTATGTGTGGTGGAAGTGCAGCACATGAAGAAACTAATCAATAGGTGCAGGAAAAGGAAAAAGGAGAAACATATAGAAAGTTACTGATGGAAGTGGAGGCTATGACTGAAAAACTTAAATCATCAATCCAACGTGATACAGCTACACAAGAGGCACTGGATGAGGAGGTATGTAGTTATGAAGTACAGCTTAGAGTGTAGGCATTGAAACTACTGGTAAACTACATTTGGACTCTTGGTAACTCAGCATGACTTTTTGTATTTTCAAGCTATAAGTCGTGACTATTGTAATGTTGTTTAATACTTCACCTAGGCAACAATATAGGGATTGTGTGATGGGGGCGTTGTCAGTATCCTCAAATCACCGTACTTTATGTACCCCATCCCTAACTTGTCTACCTTTCTTTTTATACCAACCCTATATGCCTCTTTTTTAAATTCGCAGGATTTTTAATTTACTTGTCCCCACTCATTTTTATATACTACTACGTATATCTCTGTGAAAGGGGGCAAGCCCCCTATAAACGTTTATGCCTTTTGCAACAGGTGGTCATCATGAAAACGATGTAATAAGCCTGTGTACCAAGTTTCATCTCCTTTCGTGCTACCGTTAAGGAGTGACGAAGTAATTTTGAAGAAAAGTGACTGAGGCTTAATTGTTGCTCAAACAATATGTGGTCACCATGGAAACATGTAGTTGAATTACGCATCTATGCGTGCTGCTGTTTGCAAGTTTGAGGAGTTTGTTGTTGTTCAAAGAATATGTGGTCTTCATGGTAATGATGTTTTAAGCGTACATACCAACTTTCATCTCCATGTGTGGTACCATTAGTATGTTTGAGGAGTGAAGAAGTAAATTCCTTAAGCTATTTGTTGTTGTTCAAACAATGTGGTCATCATGGAAACGGTGTAATATGCATGCTTACCAAGTTCATCTCCATGCGTGCCTCCGCTAACAAGTTTGAGGATTGATGAAGCAATTTAAAGAACGTTTGTTGTGTACGAACATGTAGTTGTCATGCACGTAATGCAATACCATGCATGAAAACTGAACAGCTCACGTTATATACATAAAAAGAAAAAGAGAAAGAAAACAGGACTTCAGAAGGGCTACAATTAACATACATAATTATATCCATAAGGGCTTACTTGGGACTAGCAAAACACGCGAGCTGATGCACGAAGGTAGTGAAATGAGTACAACAGACGGTACAGGAAAAAGTTATCAAAAATAATCTGCGATATATAAAATAAACCAAATAAGAGGTATAATAGGTTACAAAAATAATCCATAGGTAAAAGCTATGCATACATAACGTATTCAATCACCAACATCAAACATACAACAATACATGTTTATAAATAACAACAAATAGCCTCTTTTCTTCACTTCCAATGGTAGCACGTATAGAGTTTCGTCTCCATACGTATAGAGTTTCATCTCCATACGTTTCAAGTTCATCTCCATACGTGCTACCATTATCAAGTTTGAGGATTGAAGAATCAATTTTTTTACGAACATGTAGTTGTCTGTAGTTGTCTTGATCATGATGTAATTCACATACATGTACGAACCAAGCTTCACCTCTATACGTGCTACCATTGGAAGTGAAGAACTCAATTCAAAGAATTGCCTGAGGCTATTTGTTGTTATTTATAAACATGTATTGTTGTATGTTTCATGTTGGTGATTGAATACGTTATGTATGCATAGCTCTTACCATTTATTAGTTACACTGACAAATGTGTGCCCTATTACCTGAGGCTATTTGTTAACCCTCGGCGCGCATGCGCAGCGAGGGTTACAGTACTTGGTCTGTGTGTCTGTCTGTCTATTACCGCGGTTTCTGCTACCACACGCAACAAACCGGCCAAAAAGTGACACCAACAGGTTCAGTGCTACACTGGCTTCATTTTTAAAATGGCGATTTTCGTTAAAGTACTGCGTTCTAGAGTTATGGCATGAAAACCAAGTCAACAAGCCAATTATGCTAATTAGCACAGGCTTACCTCGACCGGTCCGCTCTCTCTGTTTATCTCGAAGGCGCAAGAAGTCACAACGAAGGGCGTGTATCGACTCCCGCATGCTATCCACTGCTGTAGCTAGCCCGTGTCAGACCCTCCACAAGCTACTAGCAGGAGAACATGAGTAAATGCATACTAATAGCCCAGCCCATCAATTAGCGGTACCGCGCATGCACAGTTCGCCGAGGTTTTGCACTTTAGTGCTTTTCATTGTGTACAGTAAGCAATGTTGATTACAAACAAATAAGTATGACCAGTCTCTTCGGTTGACAGGTAGCTACATTCTTACAAAATTTCATTACTACAAGTAAATTAAAAATCCTGTGAATTTATAAGGATGGTAAGATAGGGATGGGATACATGAAGCATGGTTAATGAACAGATTCGCGCATGCTGACATCCCAAACCCCATCACACAATCCCTACGTATATTGTTGCCTGGTGTGCTACTCTTGTAGGGGATGTATATTCTTATAGGGAATGAATATTCTTTCACCATGCTCCTGTACTTTTATACTGCCACAAAATGTAATATAAATGCGCACCAAGTTTTACCTCCATGTGTGGAGCGAAGTAGCAATTTTAAAGAATAGCACCTGAGGCTATTTGTTGTTGTCGTTGTCATGGAAACGATCTATTATGCATGTGTACCAAGTTTCACCTCCATGCGTTCTACAGTTAGCAAGTTTGAGGAGTGAAGAAGGTTTTAAAGAGAATTGCGTGATGCTTTTTCGAACAATATGTGGTTGTCATGGAAACATGTAATTGTAATGGGAATGATATAGACATACATACCAAGTTTCTTCTCTATGCGTGCTACCATTGAGAAGTAAATTTAAAGAAAAGTGCCTGAGGCTCTTTGTTGTTATTTACAAACATGTATTGTTGATTTTGATGTTGGCTATTGAATACAACTTTCGTTCACATAGCTCTTACCAATTGTGAGTTACACTGACGCATGTAGTATGCCATTATAATGTATTGCCGGGGGGCAATTTTGTTGTTGTTTACAGTAAAGAACATTGTTTACAAACCAAAAAGTATGAGCGGTCCGGTTCGGTTGAGCTTTAAGGGCCCCAGCCGGCTCGCGAAGCCGAGATTCGCTGTTTTATGTTTGCTTCGATGTTTGTATATAGTGTTCTAGGGGCATTTTTTGGGCTGTTGTTGTGGAGAGCGGTTCGCGTGGAGCCGTGCAGGGAAGCGACAAATACGTTGGCCAAGGTCAAAAACGTGAATGTTTTGTGGGCCCACTTTCCACTCACAATATTTTTGTGAGTCCGCATGCGTTCAAGCACCGCAGTCAAACGTCGGCAACGGTCCACCAGCAATGAACCACCAAGCTCTTTAAGAGCTCATGCTCTTCTTCATCTTAAACCAATGGTTTGCGGAATATCCAGGCTCCACGGTTGCGGTCTTCACCCTTGTATAATGTATCCCTGCTCTGTTTTGTTTGTATGGTGTCCCAGTAGGGCTTTCATTAACTTTTGAACTTTGAGCCTGTGAAGGCAGGCGTGGCTCCATGCGCAGTGCACTTTGAACCTCTGCTGGCGAAAGTGGGCCCATTACAAAATTTCACAGGTGAAACTGTCAGAAATTGTGCGATTCTCGAACACCGGTGTTTGGCTATTTATACAGTCTCTGGGGTTCTCGAAATGTGCAACTGCAACTCCATTTCTTTGGTTCATGGCTTTTTGCCGATACTAATATGTCTGAAGTTGGATCTGATTGAAACTAAAAGTCAAATGTACAAATCTCAAATGTATGGACATAATGCAGGACAACCTAGGTGTCACCGGTACTTAGTGATATACCCTTAGGTAAATGTACTTCGACACTTTAGGAAGGTCATTGTCCATTTTGTAAACAACAATTGGCTTTGCCATGCAAAAAAATTTTAAGGGTGGTCTATTCAGGTCAAAGAGTTGGAGATGACATGTGCAGAACAAGAAGAAACAGTTGAGCATCTGCAGAAGGAAGTTTCTGCTGTCGAAAGAAGTTACGAAGGTGCTAAGGTGACAATTGGAGTTGAAGTTGAAGAACTAGAGAGAAAATCCTTACAAGTGCAGGTTTGTTAACCCTCCGTGTGCAGCAAGGGTTGCAATATATACTTGGTCTGTCTGTCTGTGTGTGTGTGTGTCTGTCTGTCTGTCTGTCCGTTTTGTCCGTCTGTTACCACACTTTCTGCCACCACGCACAACAAACCGGGCAAAAAGCAACACCAATAGGTTAAGCGCTACACTGGCTTAATTTTAAATCGTCAAAGTCCTGCGTTAAAAAAATTATGGCTTGTAAAAACAAGTCAACAAGCCAATATGCTAATTAGCTACGATCCGCACGATCGTGAGTCACAGCGAGAGTCAGTGTCGTATGCCCTTTTGAAGCTTACAGATGTCACATACGTATCTCCCTTTAGAGTGAGCTAGGTCCAATCAGATTGCAAAGCCCAGGTTTAACTAAATCCCATAGTAACCTCGATGGCGTTTACTACATGTAGTAAACCTACAGAACTACATGTCGTCCACGCGCACGCACAGACCACCCCTGCGTACGCGTGCAGACCGTCACGCGCGCACAACCTGAAAAAGAAGGCGGGGTCGCTACTGCGTGTCTCTGCCGCTCCGCTCTTCTTGCACTGCATTTTCTGCCACTCTGAGCCTGCCTCCATCGTTAGAAGCGCTCCGCCATACGAACGAACAGGAAAGCCAGAGCGCTCAACGTGAAGCGCTCACTCTATAATAGTTAGACGCTGATTGCTCGGTAACCACGCGCCGGTAGAAAGCCTCGTGCCTCGGGGGTAGCGCCCTCACTGCGCTCGGGGCGCCACAGTGCCGGGGCTCTCGGCTTTCTACTGCGCGTAGTTACCTCGAATCAGCGTCTAACTATTATTTAAAAGTGCAATTTTTAAATATAATTATGTATATTATGTCTTTATGCAACAGAATGATCTGGAAGTAAAATCCACAAAGTATGAGGAACTAAGAGCCGATGAAGGACTGTTGCAAGGGAGAATACAAGAATTGGACAAAGCTATTGCATCCACACATAAACTAAAAAGTGAAGTAGAGGCAGAAAATAAGGAGCTAGAGTGAGATTTTTAGCAGGCGCCTTTATTGTGTCTCCTCCATATAAATGTACTTTCACAGACAGACCGTTAATGAACTAAGTGATCATTTCAGTGAAAGAAAAGAGAAAGAATTCAGTTTGGAGCAAGAGTTGAAAGATAATACTGGTAATGTCTGATGCCTGTGTATGTACGTACCAACCCTTTTGGATTTACTCTCACGATCTCTGAACTGGTGTCAACACAGCCATTAAATGAGTAATTGACACACAGTACCACCTCCCACATACTAAATGTCCTTGATACACTTTGGAGGTTTGAGGTAGCCTTGTGTTGTACGATTCGAACCTTTACCAGCTGAGTTGCCCTGGTAGCTCAGTTGGTAGAGCGCTTGCCTAGACTGCAGAGTGTCATAGAATCCCACCTAGGAGCTGTCCTGGGTGTTTGTTGTCCCTTTTGCCTTTCTACATCGTAGTTTTCACATGCATTGATTTACATACTGGTTGGTCAGTGTACATGCTTTATTATGTAGATTTTAGAGAAGATGTCCAGGAGAGATTTTACTCTACAAAGAAAGAAGGGAGCAAAAGCTGAAGATGTTGAAAGTAAGGAATGTCTCCAGTGTATTACTAGCCAAGTGGTTCAACCAATGTTCCAAATCTGGGTCCGATCTATGTTTGTTCCATCTGTGAAAGAATTGTCATGTATAGGTTTTGATTCAAATGTTTTAAGGATCACACAAACGTACTAACTGTAGGGTGAAAATTGGGGGTGGTTCCGGAAGGTATAATATCCCATGCACATCAGTTGAGTCTTACGAGTTGTGGGTAATACTGGCATATATATGTTGATGGGAAGATACCCTCAGCGTATGAGCATTGCAACACCCATGCACATGCACGAGGGTTAGTAGATGGGATCACGCTGGTCATTGTTTTTTGCTAGCTTGCTAAGAGCCTGTGCCTGAAACTGGCGCGAGTAAAACATTGCAGGACACACTCCCTTATAACTTCTGATGCCTCCACAGTGCACAAAACAAGCAGAGTCCGGTCTAGTAATTCGCATATTGCTCACGTCATACGTAGCTTTTTAACACAGTATTTGTACAAAATCCTGCGAATTTTTAAAAAAGAGGCATATAGGGATGGTATAAAAAGAGTGGGAGGCATACGGATGGGATACATGAAGCATGGTTAACAAGTAGTAGTTATACCACATCTACTAGGGTGTACCCGAAGGAACACATTCCTGAGGGTTTTACGGAAACACCCGCAGTAGGCGTGGTATAATTAATTTACACATGGTAACGGATTGCATCATCATTTTTGGACTATATTTGGGCAAAGCTGCGGACCCACCGCCATTTTTAACTGCCAAGTCGGTCTGACCGAATGCTCGTTCTCTTTGACGATTGCACCATTGTAGGCGTCCTTAGCGAAAGGTACACAGATGAGATGGTTATGAACCACCTAAAGACTACCTTTGTCAGTAGTCCTTCTCTGCCGAGTCAAGCAGTGGGTAAACGCACTGCGTAAAGAACGCTAATTCGGGACAGCTGTGCCTCCTTTAGCGCTCCAGAAATATTGTAGGCAGAAGGTAAGCCTGGAAACGAGTGGTTTAACCATGTAATCTAACCGCAGCTGCTTCGTGCATGCTAAATTCGCCACTTCTTGTTAAAAAGAACGAGGCTAACCTTCTGTACTACGAGCAGCTCATCACAAGGCCAGTTTTCAAGGAGAAAAGTCGTAGAGAAGTTTATTTCACAGGTCATCCTTGTTATTTCACAGGATATCCCGTGGAATGTGGCGTACCACGCGGAATATGCCAAATAAACAGTAGGTGGCGCCTTTAAAAATATGCACGACCGTGGTATAAACAGATTTGGGCACGCTGACAACCCCAACCCCATCAGAAAATCCCTATATGGTTTAGGTGAAGCATAGAATGTTTACCATTACAAGTGTGTCATGACCGATAGCTTTAAACATGTACACAGTAACCAATACTGTTATAGAGTCCAAATTTATTTAAGAGTGCCACACCAGGCAGCAATATAGGGATTCTGTGATGGGGTAAGCGTGTTCAAATCTGTTTCTTAACCATGCTTTATGTATCCATCCCTATCTTGTCTCCCTTTTTTAATACATACCTCCTTTTTAAATTCACAATTTACTTGTATCATCTCATTTTTATATACTACATGTATTTATCTGTTAACTCACCTGAGCAGTACTGGAACACCCAAGCCCCTTGTCCCCTCCGCCCCTCTTCGCCTACACCCCGAACATGGGCCCTGAGCCCATTGGGGGTGTTGGCCAAAGGGCTGGGGTATATGAGGCTGGTAGGGGTGTGTCTGGCACTAGTAATTTTCCTGGTATGAATTTTCCCATTAAAAGTCACACAACATCCATAGTTTAATAATGACCAAGCCATAATGTTTTCATATACTGAACTACATGAAATTTTAACCTTTTCATATGGTCAGTGCTGTTCAATATCTATTAATCCATCATGAAATAGCCATGAAAGATGGGTTAATTTGTATGGTGTTTTGATGGAAAGTGTGTATTTATGCATGATTTTCTCATGCTATTTCATGGACATATAATCACTTATTTGAGACTAAAAAGGCATGAATTTTCCATTTCTTTTCCAAAGCATTTCATGTTATTCTCATATGAATTACATGTCATATTTCTTAAAATTATATGAAATTCTTATTCAATTCCAAATGAATTTCATATTGATTTTAAACTTATGCAGGCTACATTAAAACATGAAATTTATGATAAATTTCATGTTTCCCTTTCAATGAAAAGAATATGAATTATTCATGAAACATGTATGATATGACACATGGAAAACTCATCATAATACATGAACAAGATCAATAATACATGAACAAAGCAAAAACATGAGAAAGATCAACAATACAGAGTTTTAAGTGTAGCTGTTGTTGCTGTCGATAACCTCATCGAACGTGTAAATGTAACCTTGCGTATTACGTCGTTCCTGTTAATAGTCTCCATGTACGTGACAGTCTTTCCTCCTTCCCTTCCTTTCCATGGCTTCCATGTCCCACTGTAAGTCCCTATGTACCAGTCAATTTGTATGTCAGCACGTCCTGTTTTTGTAATTTGTCCAATAAGTGGCTTTTCTTTGTACAGTGTGGATCTCACTGCCACCTTCCGCATACTCCTCAACACTGCTCTCCATCTACAGTAATAAAAAAAAGTACATAATAATTGGCACAAAAAACCAGACTAATGTTCATACCTCCAGGGTTTTCATCTTTCTTTGAAATTCTTCTTTATTGTTTTTAATCCCATACTGACACAACTCCTCATTCCTGCCAGTAGAAATAATTATTCACAGCTTCTAAAAGTTTAATCGACTTTTTCATCTCGCAAGCGAGACATCTTCCACAAATATATGTTTCCTTTCTGAAATTATGATTAAAGGTGTTATATCACACCCAAGTAATCGATTTACCTTCAATTCACTAAACATTACTTGGTTTCCATCAGTGGGCATTGGTAATTCAATCCCTTCAATGTCAGCAGACGCTGAATAATATGCTGATTTAAATACAACTTTTCCAAAACGTGCTGGAGGAAATAAGGAGCAGGTTGAATTACACATTTAAAGTTAATTGAAACACACAGTTGGAGTTTTTTTTCCAAGGAAGGCCAGTCTTGTTCCGGTGACACATAACACCAGTACATTATCTCTGTAGCCAATATCACATGCACCCAAAACTCAATAAATATAATAATTCTGTACCATGGGTCATCAATTTCTATATCCTCGTCACCGGATGATTCATGCTCAGGGCTGTATATGTACATACTTTGAATCACCAACATGTGCAAGAAGTATACACATAGCCACCTGCTGGCAGGTGTAGTAACTGGTGCTTCAGCAGGTGTAGGTGTCTCCTGAACCTCTCCAGTCTCAAACTCAACCTCACGACAGTCTTTGGAATTACTATTATGCATATTTTAAGTGAATTAATTTACAAATTGCTCTTTTATAGCACAGACCTGCAGGCAAGAAATGGTAATGAGGATTTCCTCTTCTGAAGAAAAGCACGCCGGTTTACTAAGGTTGCCCCTAGTCAACTCCTTATTGTACTTCGGTGTAGCTTTAACCCCGGACATATAGTGAAAATCTAAGAGAGTTGAGCATATACACGCAGCAGGATGTAATGGTGCAACTCTCAACTTACAGTGTCAAAGAATTTTGAAAAGCTTTGGTGACTGATGTCTTTCGGAAGTGGTGCTGTATCCCAGATATTCGCAGCCTTCGCTACCTCTCTCAGAATTGTCTAGTATAATATTATTTTGTGGTCACTAATAACATAGCTTGCCCACTCACCACCCACACGTATGCACAACTCACAAGCTCTAGCTAGCTGGCTACGCGCTAGCCCACACACCCACACACAAGCGAGCTAGCTTCACCCCTCTAACGCCCACATGCGATGCCCGCCTCCCTGCGCGCAGCTACGCCTACTCAGGTACCTAGACTCACCGCAAAATACTTTTGAGCCGACGTTGACGTTGAACCTTTCTTTTTCTTTTGCAGCATATCGCAGACCAATAATTCACTGCCTCCGTCGAGTTGGCGCTTCTGCGCCTGGAGTAGTGGGATGATTCGAGTTGCTCATGGAAAGCTCGGCCTGTGCTAAATCACTCATTCTCGCACAACGCACAGTCACAACCAAACCAAACTGCCAACTCACACCATCACCGACTCTCAGGGAAGATACATGTTCTCTCGTAGGTTGCCAAAGAAATGCCCGCGCAAAATAATCCACGATACCCATTGGTCGTAAACCCTGGCGTCTTGTTGTCGCGCATTCAAACCTTCGCGTATAGCTGCGACGCCAACCCTCTCACTAAGATGTCGAATACTGCACTTTGCTTTTGCAAGCTGTGCAATGGAAAAAGTGTTTCCAAGTATATGAAAAGGCAGCATTCGAATCTAGCCAATTCTGAGAAGCCAAGAAAGGTCCTACGCACAGACGAGCAGTTAGATATTACACCGGTACGTTCATATTAGCTAGCTAGCTACTCTAGAGGCTGCTGACATTATGAACCTTGCAGCAGCAATCATTTGAAGAGTGTGGCGAGGAGTGTGATAGCCTTGCTGGTTCTCTTACTGAAGTGGAAGAGGTATAGCTTGGCTAAGTGCTGACTTACAGGCATAAAATGAATATAAAATTCTAATTGCAGGCACCACTATCTTCATCAGAATGTCCTGCAATACTGAATGCATCAATACAGGAAGTGGAAAAGAGGTATAGGCAGTGCTGGGTGACACATCTATAGAATATATAATTCTATTGCAGGCATCACCAGAATATCTTGCAATGCAAAGTGATAGTGATGCTCCACTCTTTGATGGATCACCACATTCAGTGTTACAGACCATGGTTAATTGCTTCCAGTGGTTTTGTGAGCATCCCGGGATAAGTATTAGCAATGCATAAGTCTCTGCTTCCAGCTCCAAATAATCTTCCAGGCTCGTACGAAACAGCTCTGCATGTTATTGAGCCACATATCGTCACCCCTGTTTCATATGACATCTGTGTGAATGACTGCATCCTGTTTAGAAAGCAGTTTAGTGGCAAGCTGTGCAATGGAAAAATGCCAAGACTGTGGTGCTGACCGAAAGAGTGGGCAAGCAAGAAGGCACTTTCTCTATCTGCCACTAAAGCCTCGGTTACAGAGGTTGTTTGGTAGTAGTTGCATGGCCGAAATACTCCGGAGCCACCTAACACATGCTAGAGGAACAACAATGCAGGATATTCATGACTCCCCAGCATGGCAGGATGCTTACCATAGAGAAGGTATATACAATTTTTTCGGCTTTATCTGTACATAATAATATTAACTGCAATACACAGGCGTCTTTGGAGGAGATCACAGAGGTGTATCTTTAGCCCTCTGCACAGATGGGGTCAACCCCTTTGCCCATAACAGGGTCGTTTATTCCATGTGGGCAATCATGTTAACCCTCCTAAATCTACCACGCAGACTTAGAAACCTATTCACCAACATCATTTTAGTTGGAATTATTCCAGGTAATGAGGCCAAAGAGGTCAAATCTCTAGATCCTTTCCTCGAGGTCTTAGTTGATGAGCTTCTGGAGATATCGGGCTCCACAATGTACGATGCATACTCAGGGTCCCCCTTCCAGGTCAAAATATCAGTGCTTTTGCATGTTTTGGATTACCCAGCATTGGGTAAAGTGATGGGGGTGGTAGGGTCACGTGGTATAAAGGGGTGTGCATTTTGTGTTTTGTCGGGAGAATGGTGTGAGAGTCTCCACAAGACAATTTACCTTCAAAATAGACGTTTTCTACCACCGTCATCGTTACTCAGGAAAGACAAAAATAAGTATGAAGTATCTACTACTACCATTACATAATTGACATAACAGTTTTCCCAGCCTTTGTGAAGAGCACAGGCCTCCTCCCGAGAAAAATAAATATATAACCACTACTGTCTCACTTCAATTTTACTGTAATGCAGAGCTCAAGCAAATCTCATTTCTAAATCAACGGGATGTAAGGGAAGTTATGCTTTGATGAAGCTGCCACAACACAACAGGGAGTATCAGACCGTTCCAGATGCCATGCATACTATTAAAGATGTTGTTGAGAAGCTTGTTTGTCTTGTGACAGGTAATAATAATATATAATGCTGTTACTCTGGGACTGGGAGTGCATCGAGTCCCACCCAGGGGCTAGGGCAGCTTTGCTTTTCTTGGAAAAAGTGTTGTCCTGTGTCGTTTAATTGTTTGCTTTATACTTCCTATGCTTTCATACCTCACTTATGATTCAAGAAAATTAGATGACAAGGTTAGCAGAGTGGAGGAAGGACGTTTTGTAGATGTGAGTGGATCTCCTCCATGGAAGCTTTCAAGTGGAGAACTGAAGACGCTGAAGAACGGCTTTCATACCTTCAAGTCCCTGCGCATCTAGATGTAGCTTATAAGTATGTTTTTTCCCATCCTTCATGCCTTAAATCCCATGACTGGAAGCAGGTTTGATCAAATTACATAGTTCATACATGTGGTGTGTGTACACAGCAGGTGGCATGTCAGGGCATCTTCAAATACTGTCTACACGACATGCTGGGGAAGCAGTAGAGGGAAACTCTGTTCCAGCTTTTTGATGTTATAGCAGAGATGGTGTCTGAAACACACAACACTACTAATCTAGACACCCTGGATGAGAGAGTACATACTGCTGTAGCTTTGCTTGAGAAGGATTTTCCTTGATCTGTATATACAGGTATATTTTTGTAGCAACATAATTATGTAATGACCATCTAATGATTAATTTTTAGGATTTTACCACACATCTCATGCACCGCATTGTTGATGGCGAGAGGCGATACACGCCCTGCGTTGCATCTTCTTGTGCATCCGAAGTACGAAGAGCACGACCGCGGTAAGCCATCCCGTCCGTCGCGCTCTAGCTTTGCAACCGAGCATTTTCAGAGAAAACCGCACAAAATTTCTGACTTTCATTGCCCGTTAAATAGGTCATATCCTTTGTGAGACGAACAAACACCCGAGAAGTGAGATTGAGAGTAACAGACAGACAGACACACAGGACAACTACTGTAACCCTCGCTGCGCATGCGCGCCGAGGGTTAATCACAACAGTGACAGTTAGATCCTCAATCATGTATGATTGTATCACTGGTCATCCCCAATTCTTATGAATTTCATAAGTTGACTGAAAAATACACGTTTTTCATGTGGCAGATCACATGAAAAACAAATAAAATGACACTGAAAAAATTCATATAATTTCCATTGTGAGACATAACTCAAGGATTTAAATTCCTTGCGTTTTCATGGGGAAAACATTAGCCCAATGAATAACCATATGAAATGAGTATGATGGAGCATTTCATGGCTATTTCATATCCTTTTAACCTTTTCATGCTCGCCTAGACTGCAGAGTGTCGTGGGTTCGAATCCCACCTAGGGCAGGTCTTTATTTTTCCTTGGAAAAAAAGAGCTGTCCTAGGTGTAGTTGATTTGTTTGTTGTGCCTTTGCCTTTCTACCTCATAGTTTTCACATGCATATACTTGGCTTGGAGTTGGGCGTCATTGGTGGTTTAATTACCCCGGTCTGCTCCTACATGCTAAGTGAGAGTTTACTGTGCCATAGCACAGTGGTTGGAGGTTTGCCTTGTGTTGTGTTGTGTTGTAGATTCGAACCCCTACCAGCTGAGTTGCCCTGGTAGAGCGCTCGCCTAGACTGCAGAGTGTCGTGGGTTCGAATCCCACCTAGGGCAGCTCTTTATTTTTCCTTGGAAAAAAAGAGCTGTCCTAGGTGTAGTTGATTTGTTTGTTGTGTGCCTTTGCCTTTCTACCTCATAGTTTTCACATGCATATTTCATTGGCAGAAAAACTAGTACATTATGTTTTTGGATAATTGATAACTCCCAGCAGTTGCTTTCAACTTTAAGCAAAATAAATTATTTTTATACGGCCAGGCATTTTGATAGCTACGACTTTTCTACATTGTACACAAGCATTCCACATGTAGCACTCAAAGAAGCTTTAGAGACTCTAGTTCAGGAAGCATACATGGTGAGAGACAGTGAGTTCATTATAGCAGATAGTACTGGAAATGCGTACTGGTCTAATGTACCATCGAACTCCTCATCGAAACAGAATATTACTGAAGAGATGCTAGTCACATATGTGGAATACTTGATAGATAATATTTATGTTAGTATAGGTAATAGAATATATAGACAGTGTATAGGGATTCCAATGGGAACGGATTGTGCGCCGTTGGTGGCAAAATTTGTTTCTGTTTACTATGAATATAGATATATCAAGAATATGATAAAAACTAATTTGATGCTGGCAAAAAGATTTAGTAACACAATGAGGTATATTGATGATTTTCTGACATTGAATAACACATCGTTTAATTCAGCCATTGACGACATATACCCAGAGGAGCTTAAACTAAAAAGAACATCTGAATCACCAACAACACTGTCATACTTAGATATACATATAACAATAACAGATGGGAAATATTCCACAAGCAGTATATGATAAACGGGATGATTTTAACTTCAAAATTGAAGTTCCAATATTCCATCTGGACCAGCATACGGAGTCTATATTTCCCAAATAGTACATATAGGTAGAATTTGTAGTGATTACTCGGATTTTACGTTGAGGCATTTCAAACTAATGGAGCGACTGATTCATCAAGGATACAGATACTCTGATTTGTGCAGGTCCTTTTATAAGTTTGCTAAAAAGCACGCACAAATTATGATTAAATATAGCTGCGGCATACGCAAACATGTGGAGGATGGTATATGTCTGCCAGCAATGGATAGGTTCCTCAGTCGCCATGTCTCGCATAGATAGAATGTATATTATAGTCATTGGATAATCTATTTTTAACATTTCTATTTCTACCATTTCTACTATTATTTATATTTTTCTTACACGTGTATATGCTGTGCGTTATTTAAAGTAATCGACAGAACTATTAATCTTATTTTAGAAGTTCTATTTTTTCTACTTTTTTCTACACCTGTATATGTTGTGCGTTATTTAGAGTAATCGCACATTTTTTAGGTCTCCGTCGTGTCGTCGTGCTGCGTGAGTTTCAGAGTTTTTATATTTTTCTATGGGTTTATTGGTCCTTTGAGGCTTTCTATTTTTCTACCGGCTGTTGTTTTTATCCTGTAGCTGTTGTTTTTGTACATGATTTCTATCTATTTATTTTGTGTGTAAAGGAGGTTGGGACACTGGGTGTGTAGGGAGAGTGGGCCATAAAAAGACTCTTTAACCTACCGCCCCAGTTCTCAAGGCTGGGCACCCAGGGTCCTGCCTCTTTCGTTATGTTTATATGTTATTGTCTGTGTTTTGTATGCTTGGGTATGTTATTGTCTGTGTTTTGTGTGCTTGGGTGGGGGAGG